>JBBPTI010000154.1:0-21166 GCA_038093995.1 Tylopilus aff. callainus | reverse complement strand
CATTCCCAATCATTCCCTTTAATCCTAGATTCTATCTATTCCTATTTGTTTGAGTCTACTTATTTATTCAGTGATACTTATTCATGGACTACACTTTTTCCTTGATACTTTTGCTTACTAATCACAATACATTATGGGATATATTTCATTCCCTCATCATCTCAGAGGAGAAAATTTTCATTCCTGCACAAGTCTGAGGCTGCAGATTGCCAGACTTTGTGTCTGTTTTCTACTTGAGTGACCAGATGACTCTAGCAAATCCCTGATCAAGAACCCCCTGGGTCGAGAACCAAAACTCGCCCACTCATATTTCTTACTTTACACCGGTCACACACCAATAGCAATACTTGCGCATCGCATGCCATAGTACACCATTTGTTCCCACTCCAATGGCATTAACCTTGTGATGGTGCCATCGCTCACCACTCTTTCCCACTCCAGTAGCGTTTAGCCTGCAGCATTGCCTCCCTCGCACGGACCAGGCCAGTTTCTGTCTTGCACTTCCTTATTTAGTATCTCAGCCTGCCCTCACTTACTTTAGGCTCTGCTTGAATCCTGATTGTAGTAGTATATAAGACCACCTGTATTATATTGGAGCCCCAATCAATTCTTCTTGGGTCTTCCCTCACAAGGCACCCGCATACTAGGAGATTGACTCACTTTCCTGCTTCGCTTCACTTTTGGTACATGCTGCCTAGTGCTTAGCACCTGCGGTCATCCTCGCTCATACGCCTCCTAGCACTTAGTGCCCGAGGTTGTTTCAGGTTGCAGTTTGTACCCTATCATGAGGTAGAATGGGGATTGATTGGTAACAGAGTGGGGGCAGTGGTTGTGCATGAATTCAGTGAAAGGAATGAATTCTGACCATTGGGTGGGGTTGTTCCCACAGAAGATGCAGAGGTAGGTCTCAATCTCTTGGTTGACTCATTCAGTTTCACCATCCATTTGTGGGTGGTAAGCAGTGGACAGGGCAAGGTTGTACTGCAGGAGCTTTCCAAGTTCTTTAGCAAAGTTAAAGGCAAACTATGGGCCTCAATCTGAGATGATTTTATTGTAGAGGCCAAACTTGGAGTATACCTTGGTGAGGAAAAGAAGAGTGATGCCTTCAGCAGTGATGGTCTTGTGGGTAGGGCAGAGGATCACCTTCTTAGTAAGTCCATGGTCAACCACAATCAATAAGCTATCAAAGCTGGAAGAGGGGGGAAGGTCAGTGATGAGGTCACAAAAGATCTGTTGAAAGGGGCACAAGCAAGAAGAAGGGATAGGGGTAAGGGGGGGAATGGTGGGGTGGGTGTTGACTTTGTGCTGTTGACAAATGGCATAGCCAGCAACATAGCTGTGGATGAAAGAGGCCAGGCCTGGCCACCAGAAGTCATGGAAAACAAGCTGGTGAGTTTTAAGAAATCCCAGATGCCCTGCAGTGGGATGATCATGGTGGGAAGAGATGATGGAACAACAGAGGTTGGCCACATCAGGGACATAGATGCAATTCCAGTATATAAGGATTCCATAAGAGAATGTTCAATTAGACAGGCAAGAGGCAAAGGCAGAGGGGATGTTTTCTTCAAGGGCACAGGTGATGTTGAGGACAAGAGGGTCAGAGGCAGAGGAGGCAGTGAGAGAGGTGGTCAACTTAGTGTCAATCAAGTTGATAAAGAGGTGGGGGGGAAGAAGTGTGACATTGGAGTTATCAGGAAGAGAAGAAGAGTGGTCAGGGTGTTGTGAAAGGGCATTAGGGACAGTGATTTGCTGGCCAGGGACATGCTGGAGGTGGAGGTCATAGTCAAACAGGTCCAGCATCCATAGGGCTTGTCATTGGTTGAGGTTTTGTGGTTTGTGGAAGTAGGTGAGGTTCTTGTGGTCTGTGAGGACCAGGACCTGGAAAGGGAATCCAAGAAGGTACTGTCACCAAGTCTTCAGGGCACAAATAATGGCAAGAAGTTCCTGGTCAAAGATGTCATAGTTGCACTCAGCAGGAGAGAGTGTTTGAGAGATGTAGGTGCAAGATTTAAAGTTGCCATTGGAGTCAGCCTATAATAGGATTTCACCAGTGGCAACCTTCAAGGCATTAGTAGAGATGGCAAAGGGGTGAGAGGTATCAGGCATGGCAAGGACTGGTTTGGAAGTGAATCAGTTTTTAAGGGTGTCAAAGGTGGTTTGTTGGGAGAGGGTCCATTCCCAAGGGTGGTTCTTCTGAGTGAGAAGGACAAGGGGAGCTGCAATATTGGAGTACAAGGGAATGAATCACCAGTAGAAATTGGTGAATCCAAGGAAGGAGTGTATGTCTTTCACCAAGGTAGGGATCAGCCATTCTGAAATCCCTTTTACCTTTACTGGATTCATAGCAATATGTCCCTGGGAGAGAATCATCTCCAAGTATTCTACTTAAGAGGCAGCAAAGGTGTATTTTTCCAATCAGAGATAGAGGTTGAGTTCCTTTGTGTGCTGGAGAACTCAACAGACCCTTTCTTGGTCTAATTCTAGGGTGGGGGAGTGAATAAGGAGATTGTTCATATAGATGATTAGCCATCCTTTGGCTATTATGTCATGAAAGAAGTTGTTCATGAACCACATAAATATGGGGGGGGAGTTGGTTAGACCAAAGAACATGACCATTGGTTCGAAGAGTCCTCAATAGGTAATAAATGCTGCCTTCCACTGGTGGCTGTCTTTGATGCAGACATTGTTATAGCCCCATTGTACATCGAACTTGGTGAAAACGGAGGAATCCTTGACTTTATCAATGAGGTCAGAGATCAAGGAAAGGGGGTAGGCATCCCAAATGGTGTGTTGGTTAAGATATTGATAGTCCTGGCAGGGGCAGAGCTTGCCATCCTTCTTTTTGATGAAGAAGAAGGGTAAGGCTTGGGGGGAGCTAAAGGGATGGATCTTTCCCAATGCTAGGTTCTCATTAATGAAGTCATCTGTGGCCTTTTGTTCATCAGGGGACAGAGGGTAGAGTTTGCCTATTTTAGGCACAAAAGAGTCTGTTAGGTTGATTGCATGGTCATAAGGTCTAGTGGGTGGTATATGATCAGTGGACCCTTTTTTGAAAATGGAGGCATATTGGGAATAGGTGGGGGGGAGGGAGACTGTGGGGGTCAACTCTTGTGCAATGGCCAACTTAGTGGCTTGTAAGATGCAAGTGAGTTCTAAGGTGATGGGGTGGGTGGAGTGATGCTTCTGTCTGTAAGCGAGGACTCTGTGAGCAGTATAGTATTCAGTAGTTGCCTTTGTGAACTGTTCAGCAGAGGGTCACTCTAAATATTGTCTGAGTCCTTCCTCTTCAAGGGTCTGTCTGTCAGGGAGAGAGGTTGTAGGGTAGGAATATAGTTTGTTCTCTTTGTCAAGGAAGGGATCAATGTAGACTGTTCCCTGCTGCCAGTTGATATTTGGGTTGGTGTTCTGGAGTCAAGGGTGTCCAAGGATCATGTTTTGTTTCCCTAATCTTAGTACAAAGAATCTGACTTTCTGGGTTATGCCTGTGATGGTGATGAAGAGATAAGCAACATAGTGTATCTTGGAGTTTAGGAAGGAATCAACATTGTGGGCTATGATGGTCTGGGTGGTTTGTTGTTTGGGGATCTGTTTCTGGGAGGCAAAGCTCCAGTCAAGACAGTTGATTTTAGCTCCTGAATTGATAAGGGTGGTGGTGGCAATGGTTTTCAGGGTTCCTTCAAGGTAAATCAAAGAGATAGGCATAGTCAAAGATTTATGAGTACAGGACCTATGGACTGGAGGGGTTCACATTGCTTGAGCCCTCCCTACTAAAAACCCTTCTTCTCAGTGAACATGGTGGCTAGTTGCCCTATATTCATCAGTTCTTCATTCTTTCCTGGGGTGATCTCTTTTTCTTCATCCCAAGAGTTTCTGGTGAGTATTTTCCTGGTGGTTTTTGAAATGCTTGAGTCCTAGCATTGGATAAGGTTCCTCCTTAGCCACAACTGGCATAAGGGCAAAAGCATGAAGAGAGAGGTCAAGGGGGAGTCATATGTATACATCATCAATGTGTCAGCCTGTGGAAGACACAACATTGTGGTATAGGGGGACTACAAGGCAGGTACACTAAGTACCCCTGTTGCTAGCCATAGAGACCCCATAGTTGTTAGCTCATGGGTGTAAGAGGCTAAGGACCATCAATGAACAACTGGGGTCTAAGGCTGCAAGGGGGGAGTTTATATACTACTGGCTATCTAAGTTGGAACTCTGTCTGAATATTGTTAGGGCTTGTTACGCTCACGGCTACACTATGTTCCTTTCTTCCCTACATTCCCTCTTTTAGCTACTCTCCTTCACGCCACAGCACCACAACTCGGTCTCGCCTGAGCCCTGTTCCCACACTGGTAAGCACAGTAGCCACAGCATCCAGGCACCGGACCATGGTAGAGTAAAGACCTGGTTACCCAGCTACTGATGCTGCCCCGCAGCACTTAGGCAATCCGCAGTCACAATGGTGCCATATGTCACCACCCGGTCTCATGCCTATAGTGATACTCGTGCATCGCACGCCATAGTACGCCATTTGTTCCCACTCCAATGGCATTAACCTTGCGATGGCGCCATTGCTCACCACCCTTTCCCACTCCAGTAGTGTTTAGCCCACAGCATCGCCTCCCTCGCACAGACCAGGCCAGTTTCTGCCTCGCACCTCCTTATTTAGTATCTCGGCCTGCCCTCACTTACTTTAGGCTCTGCTTGAATCCCATTTGTAGTAGTATATAAGCCCGCCTGTAAATTATCGGAGCCCCAATCAATTCTTCTTGGGTCTTCCCTCACAAGGCACCCGCATACTAGGAGATTGACTTACTTTCCTGTTTCACTTTACTTCACTACTCAACCCCTTGTGCGCTGCACCCGGGTCTTTCGTCTCACTTCGTTCCATTTGATGCCTCCTTGCCTTTGTGCCCGAGGTCATTTCAGGGCTGGCCAGACTACTAAGTATGGAGATGCAAGACAAAATCTGGCCTGGTCTGTGTGAGTGGGGTGATGCTGAGGGGAAAATGCTACTGGAGTGGGAAGGAATGATGAACTATGGCATGATGGTGGGCTATCCGCTATTGGTGTGGGAAAGAGTGGCAAGTGATGGTGTGATAGTGGGTTAATTGCTATTGGGATGAGAAATGAAGGCATGCTATTGCATGATAGCAAGCTATTTGCCATTGGCCCACAAATGAAAAGACAGAATTGTATGATATGTGCCCTTAGCGCTATTGGCTGCCCAGCTGGATGCTGTGGTATTGTGTGCTATGGCACCATCCTGGCTATGGATGGCTAAGTGCTGTGGTGGTGTGGGTACCCAGGTAATCGGGTCTTTACTCTACCATGGTCTGGTGCCCAAAATACTGCAGATACCCAATAGCTGGCATATGAACAAGGCCCAGCTGGGGCCAAGTCATGGCAAAGTGGCATGAGTACAAGTGTCTAAAGGAGGAAATGTAGGAAAGAGTGGTTCATAGCAGAGCCAAAAGGAGGGAGTGTAGGGAAGGGAAGAATCAAAGGTGGAGTGTGGGAGGCATGAGGTGTAACCAGAGCCATGAGTGTAACAGTTTTGATGATGGGAGTGGAGTTAGTCCTCTTCTGGCACAGGAGACACTCCCTACTAATGTGGCCTGGTTTGCTGCAGGCAAAGCACAGACCTTTCTTTTGGTAGTCAGCTGCTTGGGAAAGGGAAAGGCAATCTATGTCCATTGTGTTGGGGTCTCTGGGAGGGGGGTGATGTGTAGGGGGGGTGTAGTGGGTAGGGGTGCTGAGTCAGGTGATGTGATCAGCTTGATCCCATTGGGACTTAAACTGTCATGCTCACTTGTGCCAATCAGAGAGGGTGGTGGGGACTGTGTCCATGGAGTAGATCTATTGCATAAGGGAGGTGGGAAGTCCAGCAGTGAAGAAAGAAATGAGGATGGGGGCATCTGCAGTTTCATCTAGGCCTGCTTCAGTCATTTTCATAGAGAAGAGGGTTGAGTAATAGTCGAGGGGATCAGTGTCAGGGTGAGGATGCTTCAGACTCAAGGCTTTCATAGTAGAGAGCCAGTTAAGGGCTTTCTGCTGGGTGTTGGTGTATTCAAAGGTGAGGAGGAATTTCTTTTCAAAATCAGTGAAAATTCTGAAGGAATTAGAGGCAAGGGCAGCAGATTGGAAGATAGAGGCCCAGGTGGCTGCTGAGCCTTTCATCATATAGGAAAGGGTGAAGGCTATCTTCTTTGCTTCATTGTTGTATACTTCTTTGTTGACCAGCAAGTAGGTCTTGATCGCATTCAGCCAACTCTTGGCTTTAGCATGTGATCTGTCATATGCCTCAGGCATTCCAATCCTAAGCTTGATGAGTCTGGTGGACATTTTATGAGGTGGGAGTGGTGGTGGGGGGATGGGTTGTCAGAATATAATGGGTCTTTGTATGGATAGAGGAGAAGGTGGGATGGGTGGTCAAGGTAGAGTAAGGAGGGAGCTCAGATCACTGGTAAATTGTTATGCTTCGTGTCTCTAACACTACACTTTCATTCCTTGCTCCCTACACTCTCTTCTTTAGGCATAGGTACCCACGCCACAGAACCACAACTTGGTAACATCCACCCTTGCCCCACACCACCTCAGCAATATGCTTACAGTATAAGGGCATCTGACCAAGGTAGCACAAAGCCCCTTTTACCTAAGCAGCTGATACAATAGTGACTGCAGATGGTGCCATCGCTCGCCACACCCATGCACTTGGATCCCATGCCAATGACATTACTCCCACATATCGTACGATTCCCTTATTTCCTTTTTCCTCCAATCACAGAACTCTTGCTATTGTGCCATCACTTACCACTCCATCCCACACTAATAGCTGATACCCCTCAGTACAGCCCCACTTGCATGGACCAGGCCAGTTTTTGCCTTGCATCTCCATCTTTAGTAGCCTGGCTGGCCCTGATGTTATTCAGACAGAGTTCCAACTTAGATAGCTAGTAGTATATAAACCCCACATGTAATTGTTGGAACTCCAATTGATTCTTCTTGGGTCTTCCCTCATAAGGCACCCAGTTATAAGAAGCTCAGTTAACTTCACCTACCTTCATACACTTTTGTACACCCTCTGCTATGCAGCCAAAGGTACTTAGTGCCTGAGGTTGTTTCATTAAGAATCGATTACTAGCTTTGCTGTTGTTGCTCTTCGACCTCCCCAAAGCACCCCACCTCTTTCCATACAATACCTCAGAACTCTTACAAGCAATGAGCTATATTGTACCTACATTCAGCCTTTCTAATGTAGAAGGAAACCAGTGAATGCTCATCATGCCCAGTCAGCCCACACTTCTCTTGTGGCAAAGCAAGAAGTTACACAGCATCTGGTATTCACCCCTCGCCCACAGCACCCCATCAATCTTGACCTCCTTGCCACCATTGCTTCACACCTTGAAGCTGACACTAACACTGCTCTAAAAAGGGAACAGCAGAACTTTCAGGAGGAGTTCAACACCCACATCACTGAGTGGAGTGTGAGGAGTACTCAGGCTTTGTCAGCTATGCCTGATCTAGTCTATCCCCCATATCCCTTTGCTGACCTTGACCCCAACAACTTTATCCCACCTATACCTCCTCCCCTTTCACCTGCTACTCTACGTTGCCTCATAGCCGAGGCAGAAGAACACCAATGTCAGTGCACTGAATATGCTGCCTTTATTGAGGCACAACTCGCTCACCCCCTTTCATACTCTCCTGACTATCACACTTGCAATAGACCCCATCCCTTCCATCATCTGCAATGCCGATCTTGGCCAAATAGACCTGCCGGTTTAAGTATCATTCGCAATGAACAAACCCCTGGATATCTGCACCCCCAAAAGAGCTTAAGGCGACCCGTCAAATTTCTTTAAAGCTTTTATTTCTTACCTGTTACTCACTTCTTGTTCTCCTTTTCATACCTACAGATGTTCCCCAATTTCTTTTACTACTCCCTGTTAACTTCTTGTTTTATCAGTTTCTTGTTACTTGTGTTTCTTACTTACTTCATTCTTCGCACAGTTCAGATAAACTATAATACCCTTGTTCTTTTCATCCGCATCCCTTATGGCAAGTACTCCATAGGTGCTACCTGTGCTACTGCATTGTGTGAAGAAACTTTCAGATATGATACCAATAGCAATGGTTGGCCAGCAGAACCAACCAACAATTGGTAGTTATTTCTTTTGAAATCAGAACTGCCTGTGGTTTAGCTATAGGGGGATTACTAAGCAAACCAAAGAGGCACCAAGAGCAGAGGAAGATAAGGATCCTCAACAGGCTGAGACCTGGAGATTGGTGAGATCAGAAGACCATCATCCACTCGAGACCTCTAGCACTGCTCCCTTTCGAGAGCCAAAGAAGCCAAAGAAGCTGGTACAAGAAAGCCGCAAAGAAGACCATATGGAAGGAAACTTGATTTGAGTATGTCACAGGCACTCCTCACCCTCTTGGCCAACCCTACTGTCAGGATGCACAACAAGTTGAATGCAGTGGCGAATAAATTCACTATCATCACCCAGCAGACTGCATTGCTTGCCAGATCATTGCAAGACTCCAACAACGAGATCATGCACCTGGAACAGGTCATTACCACCAAACAGCAAATGGTCACAACACTTCAAGGCCAAATGGCAGCTGCTGGTCCCCCTGGGACAGCGAAGAAAGTTGAATTGTTCACAGACCCTGGTGAGTACAACAGCAACATTGCCAAATTCAAGGAATAGTGGGCAAAGATGCAGGCATGGCTAAAAGTAAATGCACACATCACCCCACAAGGAAGTTATGAAGCAGTAGTCGTGGTACTCTTGTGCCTCAAAGGACCCAAGGCTGGCCCCTTTGCCCAGACCAGATTAGCCAAGGGCCCTACTTATGCATGGGCCAATCTTAATGATGAAGTAGAAGGACTGTTCTGGGCCACCAATCAGAAAGACTGGGCTTGTCGCCAGCTGGAGAAATTCAAGCAGGAAAACATACGAACTAATGACTTCATAGTTCAATGGGAAGCCCTCTACCAGCAGGCTGACATCGATGACATGCATGCTATCTGACTCCTCAAACAGAACACCTCGAGAGTCATCATCACCCAGTTGTTCAAAGAAGGAAAGTGCTCTGACGTGCCTGCCACCTACCTGCACAACATCCAAAAGACTGGAATGGCCATGGAGGTCCTAATGTTCATACATGGCAAAGAAAGGAGGATCACCCCCAGGATAAGCATATGGGGGTTAGCCAAAGAAAATGCCGAAGAAGCAGTCTATGTGCTAAGCAGTAGTGATAGCCAGTCCAGGTGCTTCAATTGTAAATGCACTGGACACTGTATCAAGGAATGCTGCCAGCTGAGGATCAATCAGTGCCACTCCTGCAAGTTCATACAAGGTGGGCATAGCACCCATTGCAAGTTGAGGAGGATGATTCACAGGATCCCGCTGGCCAAAGAAGAAGAGTTCGACCAGAACACCCCACTAAGGATGGAAGAACTAGCTGCAGTGGTAAAGAAGCAGCAGGAATCCAAAAAAGAGTCAGGTTTTCAAGTTGTCAAATACAACAACAAGGGAAAAGGCAGAGCCTGAAGGGCATGTTGGGTGCCCTGACAGCTAGAGAAAGATTCATTGCACACTCCTATCATTTCCACATCACCCCTGACAACTGTATAGTACCTATTTTTTTGCCTGGTCAAAAGGAGCCCGCTTCCCAGCAGCTCAGCAGCAACCATGAACCCAATGCTGTGCTTAATTCCTCTTCATACCCTACTCCCCCTACCACTCTGACAACCTCCCCTCGCATGCAAACCCTGACAACAGTACCCCCTGTCATCCATATTCTCAGCATAAACCAACAGGAAATCACCCTGACCATGCGGGTCAAGTCAAGAGACAGTGATTTCATCAACACCTCTGCTTTGCTCAACAGTGAAGCACAGTCCACCTTCATGCATAAGAACTTTGCCCTGAAGTATGGGATCCCCCTTGAACCCCTTGAAAATCCCATACTAGTCTACAATGCAGACAGAATCCCAAACAGAGCTGGCCCAGTGACCCACACAGCCAAAGTACTACTGGAGTACCAAGGGCACATCAAGAAGGCCAAAGTAGAAGTCACCGATCTAGGCAACAAGGACCTGATCCTTGGATATATCTGGCTGAAAGCACATAACCCCTGGATCAATTGGAAGAAAGGAACAGTATACCTACTGGATTATCTGGAGTTGTGCAACTACAGCGGAGTCTCCCAGGTAGTCCAGAAAGCTGAAGAACAGGAAAAAGAGACAGCCATAGAAGCAAAGGGTGGGTATAGTGCCCAGGCTGAAGAAAGGGAGATCCAGAGTGCCGAAGAACCAAGGGCCTGAAATCTAGTATCACTGGAGTATCACCCATTCCTCTGGGTGTTTGAACAGAAGGAGTCTGAGTGCATGCCACTATGAAAGCTGTGGGACCATGCCATCGAGTTAAAAGAGTCCTTCAAGCCAAGGAAAGGGTGCAACATTCCCCTGAGCCCCCAGGAACAGTGAGAAGTGGATGAATTCATCAATAATCAGTTGCAAAAAGGGTATATTCACCCCTCCAAGTCTGAACAGACCATGCCAGTCTTCTTTGTACCAAAGAAAGATGGCAAGAAGTGCATGGTACAAGATTACCGGTACTTCAATGAACATACTGTATGCAACAACTACCCACTCCCGCTCATTTCCCAGCAGGTGGATCAGCTAAAGAGCGCCCAACTCTTCACCAAGATGGACCTCCGATGGGGCTACAACAATGTTCATATCAAGGAAGGCAATGAATGGAAGGCCACATTTACTTGTCACCACAGGTCCTTTGAACCCCTCGTAATGTTCATCAGACTATGCAACTCACTGGCCACATTCCAGACAATGATGAACAAAATCTTTGCTGACATGTCCACCAATGTCCTGGTCTACATTGATGACCTGATGATCTTCACCCCAACTGACAACATCAAGAAGCATCAGGAGGTCGTCAAGGAAGTACTATAGTGGCTCAAAGAAAATGATCTGTTTGTCAAACCCTCCAAGTGCATGTTCTTGGTAAAGGAAGTAGAGTTTCTCAGCATGATAGTCAGGGTGCACAGAGTAAGCATGGACAGTGCCAAGGTGGCTGCAATCATGGACTGGCCAAGGCCAAAAGACGTTCGAGGAGTCTGCTCTTTCCTCAGTATGGCCAACTTTTATACAAGATTTCGCCAAAGTGGCCTGGCCCTTGCATGACCTAACCAGGAAAGATGAACCTTTCTACTGGACTGAAGTCCACGAAGCTGCCTTCACCAGGCTTAAATGGGCATTCACCATGGCCCTGGTGCTTACATACCCTGATAACAACAAACACTATCAGCTCAAAAGTGATGCCTCTTCCTTTGCCACTGGCACAGTCCTTGAAACGACCTCGGGCACAAAGGCAAGGAGGCGTCGAGTGGAACGAGCAAGACGATGACCCGGGTGCTGAGCACAAGGGGTCGAGTAGCGAAGTGAAGCGAGATGGAAAGATGGATCAAACTTCTTATAAGCGGGTGCCTTGTGAGGGAAGACCCAAGAAGAATTGATTGGGGCTCCGACTACTTACAGGCGGTCTTATATACTACTACAGAGCGGAGTCCAATCGGAGCTAGAAGTACATAAGGGCAGGCCGAGATACTAAATACGGAAGTGCGAGACAGAAACTGGCCTGGTCCGTGCGAGGGAGGCGGTGCTGCGGGTGAAACGCTACTGGAGTGGGAAAGGGTGACGAGCGATGGCGCAATCGCGAAGTTAATGCCATTGGAGTGGGAACGGATGGCGTACCATGGCGCAATAGCGGTCTTATGGCTATTGGCGTGAGAGTGGGTGGTGTGCTATGGCGTGCGATGCACGAGTATTGCTATAGGTGTGAGACCGGGTGGCGACATATGGTGCCATACCAACTGCGGATTGCCTAAGTGCTGCGGCCGGCATCAGTAGCCGGGTAACCGGGGCTTTACTCTACCGTGGTCCGGTGCCCGGATGCTGCGGCTATCTGTGCTTACCGGTGTGGGAAGGGGACTCGGGCAATACCGAGTCGCGGCGCTGTGGCGTGGGTCAAAGGGGCTAAAGAGGGTAATGTAGGAGAGAGAGGAACGTAGCGTAGCCGTGAGCGTAACAGTCCTCCTGGTAGAAAAAGATGATAAATGGCACCCTGTGGTGTACTCCTTACATGCAATGACCCTGGAAGAGTGCAACTACCTGATAGTGGACAAGGAGATGTTGAGTGTAATTAGGGTGCTAGAGACATGGCAACACTACCTGGAAGGAACCACTTATGAGTTTCAGATTTGGAATGATCATCAGAATCTGACCTGATTTATGACTTGACAGAACCTAAATCACTGACAAGCCCAATGGGCTCAGTATCTGTCAAGATTCAACTTCAAGTGGTTCCACAAGCCCAGCTCAACCATGGGTAAAGCAGACGCCCTCAGCAGGAGAGAAGATCTCATAGTAGGCAACGAAGACAACAACCAGCATGTGCTGGTAGTGCCCCCCAAGGCTATTGGAGTATGAGAGATGAAGAAGTCCAAGGAGGCAGTTATCCTACACCCAAGCAGCGATGCCCTCACTGATGCCATCTCACACAAGACCATCAAGCTCCCAATGCCAGTACAGGCCTGACTGGAGGCATTGGGGTACACCATCTCTGATGGATGTCGCTTGAAGGAAGGGAGGGTATATGTTCCACCAGCTTGTCGGCCCTAAGTAATGCACCTCCACCATGATGCCCCATTGGCAGGACACCCTGGAGTAGAGTGAACAATAGAAGGAATCTGTCGCAGATATGACTGGCCAAGCATGGCCAAGGATGTCCAGGAATATGTCAAACATTGCACCTGTTGTGCCCAGGTAAAACCCAGTAACCAACCCCTGGCCAGAAAACTACAGCTGTTATCAATACTGGCTGGCCCTTGGCAGGACATCTCTGTTGACTTTATCACCAGACTTCCAGAGTCCAACTCCTATACCGCCATCTTGACAGTAGTTAACCAATTCTTCAAGGCAGTTGAACTCGTCCTGTGTGACACCACTTGCACCTCCATGGATCTCACTGGAATATACCTGCACCATGTCTGGAAGCATCATGGACTCCCCTGCAGCATCATATCCAATCAAGGCCCACAGTTCACCTCCAAACTGATGACTGATCTCTGTCAGCAGCTCCAGATTGAGCAGTGCCTCTCCACAGTGTACCATCCACAGACTGATGGACAAACTGAATGAATGAACTGAGAAGTTGGCCAGTATCTCCAACTCTATTGCGCAGATCACCCCAAGACCTGGTTTGAGTGGCTTCCACTCACCCAGTTTACCATTAACAACAAAGTCTCCTCCGCAACCAGTAAAAGTCCATTCCAGCTAACCTGCACCTACTCCCTGGTTATTGGTATTGAGCCAACCATTACCCCATCCCCAACAGCCAATAACCTCACCAACCAGTATGCCTCACACCTGGAGGATGCTCATGCTCGCCTTCACCAGTCCTAAGAACGCATGAGGCATTTCAGTGATCATTATCACTCTGTCACTCCAACCTACCAGCCAGGAGACAAAGTATGGCTCTCCTCAGAACACCTCTGGACTCCTTATCCCACAAAGCTCCTAGACCAGTGGCTCAGCCCCTTCTCTGTCCTTGAGCACATGGGCCCCAATGCAGTATGCCTTCATTTGCCCTCCTCCTTTTGCATCCACCTGGTAGTCAACGTCTCACACATCAAACCATATCTTGTGCCTCTCCCCAGACAGCTCGCTCCCACTCCCTCCACCCCAGTTATTCTACCATCCAACACTAATGGTGAATACAAGGTGGACTACATCATTGACTCTTGTCCCCATGGCTGCAGCTTGCAATACCTCATCCACTGGAAAGGCTATGATGTCTCTGAACAGACTTGGGAGCCCCGCTTGAATCTTGCCCACACTCCTGATGCCCTCGCCATGTTTCACTGTGCCCACCCTGCTGCCCCTCACTTGGTCTCCTCTGTCGACATCTGCTCTCTCTTCCTGGGCCATTCCCCAATCCATCTGGAATCTGGATCTTAAGGAGGGGGACATGTTATGCTTCATGTCTCCAACACTACACTTTCATTCCTTGCTCCCTATACTCCCTTCTTTAGGCATAGGTACCTGTGCCACAAAGCTGCAACTCGGTAACATCCACCCTTGCCCCACGCCACCTCAGCAATACACTTACAGTATAAGGGCACCTGACCAAGGTAGCACAAAGCCCCTTTTACCTAAGCAGCTGATACAATAGTGACTGCAGATGGCACCATCACTCACCACACCTGCACACTCAGATCCCACATCAATAGTGTTACTTCCACATATCATACAATTCCCTTATTTCCTTTTTCCTCCAATCGCAGAACTTTTGCTATTGTGCCATTGCTCACCACTCCATCCCACACCAATAGCTGATACCCCTCAGTACAGCCCTGCTCACATGGACCAGGCCAGTTTTCACCTTGCATCTCCATCTTTAGTAGCCTGGCCAGCCCTGATGTTATTCAGACGGAGTTCCAACTTAGATAGCTAGTAGTATATAAACCCCACATGTAATTGTTGGAACTCCAATTGATTCTTCTTGGGTCTTCCCTCACAAGGCACCCAGTTATAAGAAGCTCGGTTGACTTCACCTACCTTCGTACACCTTCATACACCCTCCACTACACAGCCAAAGGTACTTAGTGCCTGAGGTTGTTTCATAAATTGCCTGGTTTCTTTGTCTGTTTCTGTTAACCAATTGTCCAAGTCATCAAGAGGGGAGCATGGGGAGCATGGTGGTTCAGATTTAGAGGAGGGAGAGGGAGAGTGGTCTCTTTGAAGGAGGGAGAGGAGGTTGGGTGGGTTAGACATGGTGGGAAGGTTGTGTCAAAGGCAACCAGCACAAGGAGGAAAGCTAGTCTTATGTTAAGATCTTCTCCAAGTAGGAGGCAGACCTTAGCCTTGAGTAGCCTGGATGATGACAATCTGTTGCCCAACTAATGTGGGACTTCTCCTGCCTCAGTCTGTTGAGGACTTAATCTGTGAAGCTAGTGGATCAAAGAGACAAACTCTAGCAAGTCCTGAGGTCTGGGGCAAAGGAGGTATAATCAAGGAAGACTAGCTTGTGTTATAGGGTTGTGAAGGCAGTCCTTAAGTACTAACTGGTCTACTTGATAAGTCAGCTAAAGAACATAGTAGAACATCAGAGAAGGCATAAGAAGGACTGGATGACAATCAGATACAATCAGAGCATATTCTGAGTCAGATCAAACAAGTAAGCATAGTATTGGGTAAAAGAAGTAGTTTAGCTAATGTAAGGGCAAAAGGAAAATGCAGGGAATAGAACCGAAGGTAAGCAAGTTGTAACACAATCAACCTCAACCTTCTGCCACTGTCACTTCACACCTTGAAGCTGACACTGCCACTGAAGAAGAAAGGAATCAGCAGGACTTTCAGCAGGAGTTTGATAGTCGCATCACTGAGTGGAGCAGAAAGACAACTTGGGCTTTGTCAGCTATGCCCAATCTCATTTATCCCCCATCACCCTTTGCTGACCCAAATGACTTCATCCCACCTACACCACCTCCACTACTGCAGTCCATGGAGAGACCTTCAGATACAAGTTGAACCAGAACAGCTGGCCAGAGAACATCCAAGCCAATAGCTGGTAGTTATCCTTTGCAATCTACAAAGCTCTTGGTTTAGCCATAGGGGGATTACTAAGCAAACTGAAGAAGTGCTCAGGTCCAAGAAAGATATGGATCCTTAACAGGCTGAGACCAGAAGATTGGCAAGATCAGAAGACTGTCATCTGCTCAAGACCTTTGGCACCACTTGCCTTTGAAAGAAGAAGAACCAGACAGAGTTGGTATAAGAAAGCAAAGCCACTTGTAATCAAGAAAGAAACTCATTTCAAATATGTCACAGGGACTCCTTAACTTACTGGCTGACCCTTCTGTCAGGATGCATGACAAGCTAATCACAGTGGGGAATGAATTCAATATCATAACCCAACAGAATGCACAGCTTGCTGGATTGATGCACACCTTGAACAATGAAATCTTGTGGCTGGAGCAGCTGGTTATCATCAGACAACAAATGGTTGCAGTACTCTAAGGCCAGCTCACAGCCACTGGTCCTCCTGGGACAGTAAAGAAGGTTGAACTGTTTGCAGACCCCAGCAAGTATGATGATGGCATCATCAAATTCAAAGAATGGTGGGCCAAGATGAAGGCATGGCTCAAAGTAAACACCCATGTTGCCCCTGCTGCCAGCTATGAAGCAGTTGTTGCAGTACTTTCCCACCTCAGAGGACCCAAAGCCAGACCATTCACACAGACCCACCTCACACAAGGCAATGTCTATACCTGGAACAACCTAGAAGGAGAGGTCAAAGGACTCTTTTGGGCCGCCAACCAGAAAGATTGGGCATGCCAACAGCTGGAAGAATTTAAGCAAGGAGAAATGAGAACTAACAACTTCCTAGTCCAATGGGAAGCACTATACCAGCAGGCAGACATTGATGACACCCATGCAGTCTGCCTGTTGGAACAGAACACCTTCCAACACATCATCATGCAGCTGTTCAAAGAAGGAAAGAGGTCTGACAGTCTGGTGGTCTACTTGACCAACATCCGAAAGACCAGTACTGAAATGACCTCAGGCACTAGGTGTGAGGAGGTGTATGAGTGAAGATGACCACAGGTGCTAGGCACTAGGTGGTGTGTAGCAAAAGTAAAGCGAAAAGGAACAATGGACCAATCTCCTAGTATGTGGGTGCCTTGTGAGGGAAGACCCAAGAAGAATTGATTGGGGTTCCAATATAATACAGGCAGGTTTATATACTACTACAGAACAGGTTTAAGCGGAGCCTAAACTAGCTAAGGGCAGGCATGGTTACTAAATATGGAAGTGCAAGACGAAAACTGGCCTGGTCCATGTGAGGGAGGCACTGCTGTGGGTGGCATCAATACCTGGGTAATTGGGTCTTTACTCTACCATGGTCCAGTGCCCGGAATGCTGCGGGTACTGTGCTAACTGGTGTGGGAATAGGACTCAGGCAATACCGAGTCACGGTGCTGTGGCATGCAGGAAAGTAGCCAAAGAAGGAAATATAGAAAGGAATGGAATGTAGCATAGCCATGAGCATAACACATCCCCCTCCTTAAGGCCCAGATTCCAGATGGGCAGAGGAGAAGATAGCACAAATGGCAGAGTGAGAGACAGAACAAGGGGTGGAAGGGTGGGCACAGTGAAAGGTGGCAAGGGCATTGGGGGAGTTAGCAAGGTCAGACTGGGGTTCCCAAGTGCGTTCGGAGATGTCATACCCC
This sequence comes from Tylopilus aff. callainus, assembly GCA_038093995.1. NCBI lineage: Eukaryota > Fungi > Basidiomycota > Agaricomycetes > Boletales > Boletaceae > Tylopilus > Tylopilus aff. callainus. Next base: position 3,847 of record JBBPTI010000154.1, on the reverse strand, counting down.
TTCCAATGAACCAGATACTGGAGGCCATGGCTGGCCAAGCAGGAGTCGACAATATATTCAACCTCATATTCAAGTGTAGTGGGATCAGCAGCCAGGGAAGAGGGATTGGGGGTAGGAGGGTGCTGACTGGAAAGCGGGGCAATGAATGGCTTAACCCACAAGACATTGAGGATGGGGTGAATACGATAGGAGGCAGGGAGGTTGAGACAGACTGCATTGGGGCCGACAAGACCAATAATGGGAAATGGCCTGATCCAGCAATCGATGAGCTTTGGGGAGCCCAGAATGGACAAGTGCTCAGTGGATAACCAAACCTTATCCCCAACGGAGTAGGAGGGGGCCAGAGAATGCTTGCCGGCAGCTGCTCGCTTCATTGTATCCTGCAAGGCACGAAGACATTCCTGGGCTTCCACCAGATGATCTGCGTACTGATTGGCAAGGTTATCGGCAATGGGGGACTGAGTTATGGTAGGTTCTATTCTGAGAACCGGAGCATACGTGTGAGTGAGCTGGAAGGGGGATTTACTGGAGGTAGACGACACCCTGGAGTTAATGGTGAATTGCGTGAGTGGGAGCCAATCGCTCCAAGAGTCTGGGTGATCTGCGCAATAAGTCTGGAGGTATTGCCCTACCTCATGGTTCATCCATCCGGTCTGTTCATCAGTCTGTGGATGGAATGCAGTTGAGAGGTGTTGGTCGATCTGGAGCTGGTGGCAGAGGTCTGTCATGAGGTGGGAGGTGAACTAGGGACCCCAATCCAAGACGATGGATTTTGGGAGACCATGATGTTTCCAAATGTGGTGCAGGTAGATGTTGGCAAGATCAAGGGAAGTGCAGGTGGAGTTGCATGGAACAAGCTCGACTGCTTCTCCAAAGCAGTCGACTACGGTGAGTATGGCAGTGTAGGAATTGGATAGGGGGAGGCCAGTGATGAAGTTGACTGAGATATCTTGCCAGGGCCCTGATGGTATAGGTAGCAGTTAGAGGGGCCCTGCAGGAGGCTTGTTAAATGGTTTGACCTGGGCACACCTTGGACATCTCTTCACGTAGTCGGTGGCATCCCAGTTCATCGATGCCCAATTGTAGTGTCACTGTAACAGCTCTATGGTCCTTGCAACTCTGGGATGGCCAGCTACTGGCGCATCATGGTGTAACCGGAGTACTTCGGGCCTACAGGCCAGAGGCACATACACTTTGCCATCCTTCATCCGACATCTGTCTTCGATGTGATACCCTTGGCCCTCGAGTCGTTTCTGCACCAGGGCAGGGAGCTTTATGGTCTTGTGTGAGATCTGGTCTGTTAGTTGATCCCCAGAGTGGTGTAAGACCATGGTCTCCTCAGTCATTTCTTCTTCGTCTACCTTGGCCCCCTTACCCTTCGTCCATTGTACCTGTATCTGTTCAGGGGGAATCACTACCATGTCGTGGTTATCCTCTGCATCTCCAACCACTAGGTCTTCCCTTCGTGACAGCGCATCGGCTTTGCCCATGGTTGTTCCAGCCTTGTGGCACCACTTGAAGTTGAAACGGGAGAGGTACTGGGCCCAGCAGGCTTGTCTTCGATTGAGATTTTGGTGGGTTATGAACCACTTGAGGTTCTCGTGGTTGTTCCATACCTCAAACTGCTGTTTGGCCCCTTCCAAGTAGTGTTGCCAATCTTCTAACCCTCTAATCACACTCAGCATTTCTTTATCGGCTATGGGGTAATTGTGCTCTTCTGGCATCATCGCATGCGAGGCATAGGCTACGGGATGCCATCTGTCATCTTCTTTGACCAATAGGACCCCTCCAGTTGCATAGGAAGAGGCATCACATTCAAGTTGGTACTTCTTATTGTGGTCCGGGTACGCTAGGACCGGGGTGGTGGTGAAGGTCTCCTTGAGGCAGTTGAAGGCCACCTGGCACTGATCAGTCCAGCAGAAGGGCTTGTCTTTTTTCGTTAGGTCATGGAGAGGCTGCACAATATGGGCGAAGTCTTGTATAAAGCGGCAGTAGAAATTGGCCATGCCTAAGAAGGCCCAGACTTCTTAAACTGTGGTGGGGACCGGCCATTCCTTTATGGCGGTGACCTTGCTTGGGTCCATGCTTACCCCATTTACTCCAACAATCATTCCAAGGAATTCCAATTCCTTTACTCCGAAGGTGCACTTTTCTGGCTTGACAAAAAGGTCATTTTCTTCTAGCCATTTGAGGACTTCTAAAACTATTGCCTCATGGGCCTTTCGGTCATCAGTGGGGGTGAAGATAAGGAGGTCGTCAATGTATACCATGATGTTTTCAGCCATATCAGCGAAGATGTCATTCATCATGATTTGGAATGTGGCCAGGGAGTTGCATAGGCCAAAGAACATTACTAGTGGCTCGAATGCACCGCGATGACAAGTGAATGCGGCCTTCCATTCATCCCCTTTCTTTATCCAGACATTGTTGTAGCCCCAGCAGAGATCCATTTTAGTAAAAAGGCAGGTGGTGCAGAGTTTGTTGATTAGCTGGGCAATGAGCAGGAGCGGGTAGTTATTGCGGACTGTGTGCTCATTAAGGTACCTGTAGTCCTGCACCATGCGTTTACAGCTGTCTTTCTTTGGCACGAAGAATACCAGAGAGGTTTGCTCAGACTTGGAGGGCAGGATGTATCCTTTGGCTAACTGCTTATCCACAAAGTTGTCAACTTCTCTTTGTTCTTGCAGATTCAGGGGGATGTTACGGCCCTTCCTTGGGACAAAGGTGTCTTTTAGCTCAATAGTGTGGTCCCATGGCTTTCAGATTGGCATCTGCTCGGACTCCTTCTGCTCGAAGATCTTGAGGTAGCAGTGGTACACCAGGGGTACTAACTCTTGAGGAGTTTTTCCTTCTTGCTGTTTTCCAGTGCACTGTTGCTCCTCAGTGGCCCGGACTTCCAATTCTTTGGCTCTGCGGATGACCTGCAATATGCCCGAGTAGTTGCATAACTCCAGGCACTCCAGCATTGATACTGTACTGGTCTTCCAATTGATCTGTGGGTTGTGTTCTTTTAGCCATGTATATCTCAAAATCAGATCCTTGCTTCCTAGATTGGTTACCTCTACCCGGGTCTTTTCCACATGACCCTGGTATTCCAATAGAACAGTGGCCGCATGGGTAACAGGCCCCGCTTTGTTCAGGGTTCCATCGGCATTGTAAACATATATGGGCTGAGGGAGTTCTTCAGTAGGGATATGGTTCTGGTGGACATACTCTCGGTGTATGAATGAGGATTGGGTGCTGCTGTTGAGCAGAGTGGACGCCAGTATAAAGTTGCTGGTGCGAGTCTTGATCTGAACTCACATGAGTATCTCCTTTCTCTTTTGTTGCCCTAGTATTTGTATCTATGGGGGTGAAGTTGGGGTTTCTTTGCACACGTGAGGGGGAGTATACTTGTTAGAGGAATTAAGCACAGCATTTGGTTCACGGTTGCCGCCAAGCCACTGGGGAGCGGGCTCCTCTAGACCGGGCAATCTAAGGGGAATACACCATTCTAGGTCTTTAGAAATGATAACATGGGTAATGGGTGTGCGCTTTGTTAGAGTCTTACCAGCCTTGGGAATACCCGATGTGTTCCTTAGGCCCTGCCTTTTCCCTGCATCTGAGATCCTTCGATCAGAAAATCCAATGCCATCTCCAGATTGTTTCTCTTTTATATTTCTTCTGCCAACTTGGCAATTCTTACTGGGGCTTCTCCAGGGGCATGTTCTTCATCTTCTGCTAGCAGTATCCTCTGCAGTGTTTTCCTTTTGGTGCAATAAGTGCTATGCCCACCATGAACAAACTTACAGGCTGGACATTGGTTGATCTTGGATTTCTGGCATTCCCAAATTCTGTGGCTGGTTTG
>JBBPTI010000153.1:0-21175 GCA_038093995.1 Tylopilus aff. callainus | reverse complement strand
ATAGACGCCAAGCACCTCCTGTGAAATCGTTCCTTGGGAGAAAAGGTTGTCCAACACCGTAGGGACCTCTGTGGCCGTCAATTTCCGAAATTGTCGTATTCTGCCTAGCCTTAGGACTCTATCGGCGTGCTCGTCCCAAAAATCTGCACAATCCCCTCTTCGATCCGAAGTGGCATTTGTTCCTCGGCTAGCTTCTCGAGTTGATAATACAATTCTTTCCTGGCTGCAATTTCTTTGAGTCCCTTCCCCCGGTCGACTATTTCTTCTTGGATTAACAGCGCCTTGCGACACGCTCCCCGGTTAAGGGTTTGTTGAATAATCCTCTCGAGGGGTTATTGTCCATTCTGCACCAGGTTATCTGAGCTCCTTGGTCGACCATTTCCCCCCAGTATTTCTACTCGGATTCGCGCCGAGGACATAATATTCCTGAGAGCTACTTCACTTCTGCTTCCTGTAACTAGCAACGAGAGCGGGGGTGAGAAATGCAACCTAGTTAACATCATATATTACCTTGATTGGAGCCAATTGGAAAATGTGGTCAAGACCTCCAAATCGGGTTCAACGTGTCGTCGAACCGGTGTGTCCACCAGAACGATGTTGTGTTGGTTCTCCTGATCCCAGAACCTGACGGGCTTGGACGTCGCTTGCAAACGATTGCGATATAGGGTCTACGTCTCGAGTATCAAGGCCACTTGTGCGGCGTACAAACCGAGTTATATCCGTGGCGAGTCAGTTAGTCGAATGGGTTTCGGATCCGCTCAATAAAGGGACTATCGTCCAGGCTTTGGCGTTTCCCTGGTGATTGATATAGATAGTGTTCACCGGAATAGCTTCTGCTGGTCCAAATCCCTGCCAGTGGTGTAGTATCAAGCTCGACGTTGTCATCCCCGGCATGGATAGGTCGACACTGCGCAAAGTAGACGAGGTCGTCGGTGGCTTGCTGGATTTTCAGCACCTCAAGACTCTGTGGGGTCAGGTTGCCACAACGAATGGAGAAGTGGTGCTCCATGATGACCGCTCCCCTAGGTGCTGCTGAGCTACCATGGCATTGATGGTTTTGTCAGCGAGGTAACTCTGATGGCCCGTAAGAGTGTCGGACAATTAGAGCAAGAGTCTTTAGATTTGTCAGCCCACGACTTGTACGGAGTAATGAAAAGAGGCAAGCACACCAGATTGGTAAAACTCCCAATCCGCCTTTATTGTTCATTCGAGGCAGGGGACGGGCTACTACTGAGAATGACGAAAGTGGAGGGGTGGGATGTTGAGTGCTGATCATCATTGAGGATGAGGGAGTCGCGACACGCCGGAGTCATACCAGGGTTTGTTTCATTGTTGGCCTATACTACTATCATTGGACCAGTGTTGCAAAATGAATTCTATTACACAACACAACAACAATGGAAGAATTGTAGTGGTACAAGGAGTTCAGCATAAGCCTTCCAAAGCACCTTGTATTTTTTTTTTGGAGAACAAGAAATGTGATATTGTCGTCCAGTGTCGTATCTGTCCCACTACATACATGTTTGAAGCAAAGAATGGTCAGGGCACAGTCGAAGTGATACCGGAAAAATAATGGAAATTTATATGGGTATGTGATGAGCTCCCGAGTGTCTGTCCTAATTTTCCGAGTGTTGTGGCGGTGCAGGTGGCAGTGGAGGCGGAGCGGAGCCAGAGGCAGAGGCAGAGGCGGAGCGGAGCCAGAGCGGAGAGTCGGAGAGAGCCGAGGGTGTAGAGAGCGAGGAGCAAGGCTAGGTAGAAGCATGTCTTCTGGTAGAGGCAGAGCACTGTTGTTGGGCTTGTTTTGACCAAGGCCCCTTCCATCTGGTGATGAGAGTGGGCGATGACAGCCACTCAGTGCATTCTCCCTGTCAGCATCACAAGAAGCATGCAACATATGTCAAAAACGTGACAAACGCTGTGCACTAGCAGCTGAGACACTTTCCGAAGACAGTCTATCCTTGCCCTCACCACTTTCTAGCTCAACAGAGACATTCAGCCTGACCACCATGCCCAGATGCATTGCAGACCACCCCATGGAACTACACACTAGACCACCCAGATGCCGCACCAGCAGCACAGCTATGGCCAAGCAGTTTCCCCTTGGACCAGCCATGTTTTCACCTACCTCCTCACATATAAACTCCCACCCTATGCCCACCCCCTCATTGCTGCCCTCATCCACCAACTTCTCAGCCCACGACACACCACCTCACATTAACACGACCCAACCAATGCCAGCCCAGTCCAGCGCAACCATAGCATCAACCCCGACTGTTTCAATTGCCATGCTCCCACATCAGTAAAAATGGAAAAATACCATAGCATTTGGTAAATTACATAACTGATGTTGAGTATTGTTGTCAGTATGGCTGTTGGGTCAGCTATGTTGCAAAGGTAGTCCCTCGGCTGTATGATGCTCGGCATGTACACACACCTGGTACGGAAATTTTCTATGTAGGCTACCATACCCGAGAATCAATCATCGAGCAACATTTGACCTCCCCAAGACATACCCACCATGTTTCTTACTTTGGACCACTACACAACGGCATCGGATCAACAAGCCAATGCCTTGTTCTGACAACAGACTTGTGTTTGAAGGTATATATGGTAGCTAGTGCTCACAATGAACTCAATACTGTTCAAATGTTCATAGATCAATGTACCTATTTAAGTAGAAAGAATCAGCAGTGGACATGACCTCCCCATTGGTCCAGCGAGGATCAACAGCTCCACTAGGGAACCTGGGTACCAGGTGACAGGGTTGGACAAGGTGGGTGACTGGGATGACTGCTGCATTTGGTAAACGATTCTGTGTTGAACGTCCAAAGTAGAACATCTTGATGTCTTCATCAAACGCACGCAACAGCTTGAACCAGTGAATGTAGGCAAGCAGGTGAGAAAATAAACCAAGATGGGGTGGCAGTCTGAATATAATGTGAACCTCAGCAATGCAAAGTCCTACAAGGTAATGATGGTCAATTTTTTTCATATCTGTTGTGCTCATCCACTCACCATGAAACCCTCCTTCATTTTGCAGGTCTTCATCTTTGTCAACGCGCACAAGGACAGTGTTCCACTGTGCTGCAGTGGGAGGTTTGCGAGATCCATTTGAACATTCCAGGTGAGAGTGTATCCTGGCCATGGCACTGTCACTTGAATGTTCCAAAGGCTGTAAAGGAATCCTAATGTTGCTGAAGCAGTTGAAGTGATCATTGAGGGTAGGCTGGAAGTTACAATCCCTTTGTGAGCCAAGGGTGGCCAGGAAACTCCGTAATGCAGTCACGAAGTTGAAGGCACCGTGGTGATGTAGAAGAAATAATGCCAATTTCTTGGGGAAATGTGGACAGAGGGCGATACAGTATGGTGTCACAGGGGTTAACATTTGGTTGCTGGGACACGTATCAGAGCCAGTGTCACTGTCGTTGCTATACATGCTTGCAGAGCAATCTGAGGACAAAACACCTAGCTGCCATTTCAAGTATGTCTTGAACCAAATGACAGCTTCCTGGTGATTTAGCCATCTTGTCATTTGTATTGTGTAGTCCTTCTGATTGCTTGCAGCATACGCCTTCTTGGCATAATCTATATGGAGTTGCTTGGAGTTCTCAGTGTTGAATCCATCCAGGCTACTGAACAACCTGATGGTGTCGACATAGTGGCATAACAAGTGAAGTTTCAGGAGATTGAAGTGCTTGTGGCACTCAAGGTTGATAAATACGTTCTTCAGGGCATGGAACTCATTGAGTGTGTGCTGCAATCCATGTAGCGTAATGTCGGTGTGGGATTTGTACTGTGCTAGACTGATGAAGTCGAGCAGTGCACAACTGGTGCAAATGAAATCATGATTGGGCATGGTTCCAATGAGTGCAGTCACGAAGACTCTCTGGAGCTGTTTGTTGTCAGCACCAGTCCACTGGGTAATCTTAGATATACCATCCTTGAAATGATGGAGCCCAGGATGGATAGGCATTGCATGAAAGCGGCTATCAAGTGGTTTTTTCCCCACAATGGTAGTACACTACTTCTTGAGGTGATCCTTGAAGAGACCCTGATGAAGCTGGTGGAGGATGTCAGAGATTATGCAAATGAAGATATCGGTGTGGGGAAGATCAACCCAGAAGGGTGAGAAGATGGGGTGAAGGCCCTTAGCGACAAACTCAGGGGGATATTGACCAGAGGCTTGTGCTTGGAGAACACATGCTGTTTGCTCTTGATTGTGTGGTGGGAATCAGGTGTTTGTACCCTGTTGGTCAGCTGGCACGCAACACTTTGGGCAGTGGTTTTCAGCACAGCATGCGACCAAGCACTGCTCCGGGTGGTCTCCGATGAATGCTGCAAGTATTGGGTAGACCTGCCTGATAAGCCTGTCTGCACACATGGTCTCTATGCCCTTGCGTCCTGCAGCCACCAAAGGCTGCAACATTAACCTCATGCAGTAGTGGAACAGATGGTAGCCTGCCGCTGAGTGGCTCTTGAATGCATCTGCATCCACCTTCACGACCGGTATGTATCCCAATAAAATCAAAGCATGGTGTCCTGGCTGATGATGGACCTCTTTCGAGATGTTCCCAATAGTGAGATAGACAGGCCATGCGACCTTGTCACCCTTGAATCTTGATAGTTGGGTTTTATTGGATGCTAGGATTACGGGCGCAATGGTGGCCCCCACAGGCAAATGACTCTAAGTATTTTCAAGTTGTTCAATGTGTGTTTGAGCTGACAGACAGCTAATCAGGTACCCACCTGGGCTTCCCACCACCACTCTCCTGTCCACATCTCGTCGTACCAGTGGGTCTGTGCTTGTGGGTCGACATATACTTTCTCGGGTGCATAAGCCAACTCGTCACAAAATGCTGGATTCCCAAGTAATTCCTGTATGCAGGCAACAGGATCATGCAGCCAAAGCTCAAGCTCTTTGCGATCACCCTCATCGGCCCTGTCGTTGATGCCCAGATTGCTTGGATCTTGATCTGCTGCATGAGTCCCATCGTCGCCATGGATATGCACGAGCTCACAGCACCATTCGGGCCCTGTGGGCAGCTGATCTATAAGCTTCATGAATGTATATTTACTCTGGAAACTTGTTTGTGTCCAGTTGCATCTCTGCAATCAGCCAGGCTAAGTACAGGTCATACTAGTCTAAAATATTAACTTACTATTGATAGTTTCAGAAATGGGGAGTACATGTTTTTGTCCAGCTGCATCCTGGAGATCTTTCATGTCCTCAAATGCCATTGGACCAGAACCAAGTAGCTCAGCAATAGGCCCCTGATCGTACTTGCACACGTATTGTTCTGATCCTGTACTGGTGCCGTCGCTGGTAGGGCCTGGGTTGTCCTGGCCATATGACTGGTTGTCCAACATGACCTCATTCCATGTGAAGTTGTGGGGTTCTGTGTCACCATCAGGTAGTAGGCCTATGTCTTCTTGCCCAGATACATTTTGATCATGGACAGTAGGCTGCCCTGGATTTTCTGTCCTTTGCAGCAATGCAGCCTGGCATTGTGGTGAATGTCCAATATGGCATCAAACTCCAGCTGGTGTGGGGAATCCTTGGCCACAATGGCCACAGTGATGATGAGGCAAACGATGAGCAGCAAGCTGGCGAGGCATGGCAAGAAAAGGATACAGGTGAGAGGATCAATGGATATTTGTATAGGCTTCACAAGTTTTCCAGTTGGCGATGCTGTTGGCACAGTCGGTGGAGACAAACACAAGGGCCCCGACTCCGTAACCTGTGCTCCAGGTCCCCATTCTACACCTGGCCCTGTTCGCTAACTTCATTATTCACACAGTACTTTTGGTTCAGTTTCAGTGTGTCTGCCAAAAACCTGGGGATATAGTGCTCATCTCAACCTACTACCATGACAGAACCTGTCATGGTTATGTTTTGAAAAGGTCAAACTGTTGTAAGTTTTCTTTCTGTTGACAGAACTGAACACAAGCATCTCCAACCATCATTCCAGGTCTCCATTCCATGTCTGGTGGCCCTGGCCCTGTTTGCTAATCCCTTGTTTGCTAACTTTTATAGGGCTTGTTTTTTTCATGCAGTTCAGTTTCAGCAACCACTACAATGTCCTCCGAACAACCTAAGATTATAGTGCCCTCATCTCAGCCTGCCCCAATGGAATCCAGATGTGGCCGCATTTCTTGACCAAGTGAAAAGGTTAAAGCCATGATAGGTTAGTAGCTCACTTTCTCCCTGTAGCTTTGTTTATACCATGTTCACGAAAATAACAGAGGACCAGACTCAAGCCAAAATGACATCCGAATTGCAACTCCAGGACAAGGCAAAACACTGTGAGGTGTTGGCCTGTAAACGCGAGCAAGCCAGCAAAGCAGCTGAGACTGACCTGCTAGTAATGGCACTGCCATTGATGGTACCACCCCAAAGCCAGGCTGCAAGCCCCATTCCTGTCAACCCCGACAACACAGTAGGTACAGCTAATATGGTGTGTATATTATTGACACTTTTTTCAGTTCTCCTCCCGCTCATTGAAGAATGTCCATGCCACTAACTACAGTGCACGTTCAAGCATGATGAACACACCTCTTACAGTGTGCAAGACACGGGTCCCCCCAGTGACACCAGTTACACGCATGGATTTCCCTATGCCCAGCACTCCTGTCCAGACGCTGACCCAGCCAGCCAAGTTAAACGAGCTCAAGTGGCTCCAGTTCTACTTTGATGTCTTTGACACCACTCACAGTGGCCAGTCTATGACCATCCCCTCTGTCAGAGTCCCAAATCGTATCTGTGTTCATGACCCCGTACCATATGCAGCTATTCTTTGGTTTATTGGACTGACCTACATAACCTATTATATCAGAGTCCTAAAGCATGCTAGTGAACATGATCCTACACCATTTCCGTGCGCTATCTCTTTTGGCCAAGTTATTGGACTGATGTATATTATCTACCAGCAAAAGACCATCTGAGGATGACCATGACAACAAAGATGTGTTGTCAAGGAAATGTGCATGCTGGCATCATGATACTACCATTTTCAAAGATGAAGATGAGCTAGATATATCAGTACCAGGCCCAAGGACTAGTATGGTCAATGTGGAATCATTGGGTGGTGGTAAGACATGGGGTAAGGTGGCAGACTATGATGCTGGCACATGGTGCATCATTCAGACTGCTATTGAAAAGTATTACGCATTGCTGCTGTCTAATGACCCATATGCACCCCACCTCAACGAGCTTGAATGGGCAATGAAGGCATGGGATGAGGCCTGTAGCTACCACAAAGTGAAGCGTCCTCACAACACTGCTTTGTTAAGACTGGTGAGTTTGCTCTCATTATTAAACATATCTATATCTCATTTGCAGATCACTGTCCAGACTACACACTTACAGGGCCAGTTCAAGTCGAAGGCCCATTCAGTTGTTGCAACTGTGTATGGATTTGAGCATGGACACAAGGAATTTGTGATTGTCAAAAATTGCAAACTCTTTCTCAAGTTGAAACAGGACTCATCCTTCATCTTCTATGTAAGTTTAATCTACTCTGGTCATGCATACCCTTAGCTTATCACAAGAAGTCGCATGGGTCGTCTCTTGATAAACATAAGGGGGTCTACTTGTTGCCTGCCATTCAGCAAGTAATCAATGGCATGCTATTCAAGAACAAGGGTGATGATGGTGTATGCTGGCCAAATGAGTATAATCCATTCCCTGTTGAGGGGTTTGCTCTCGCTATCACAGCGGTATGTTTCAACTTATAGGTAGTCCATTTTACTTACAATACAGCTCAGATTGAGTGTGCTATCAACGAATGGGAATCTGGCACCCGAGAAATGATTGTATTCAAAGAACATGAATACTCTAGTGTCTATAGGAACCACCTGGCCTCGCTTGAGGAATTCAGGAAATTATGCGTATCGGACAACCTGCTTGCAAGGATTTTACAGAAAATCTATGACAATGGATGGTAAGTGAATTACATGTGTTTCGACTAGCTAACACTACCACTATTAGTGCGCATGCTGGTGTTGCTATTACCAGCACACAAACTGTGGATACGAAGAAAGCTGTTCCCACTCATGCCTTTATGAATGCCATAAATGACTTCAAGCTCACTGGAGGTTCTTCATCCCTGGATCAGTATATCAATGTGGACTCGGGCATGGAGGATAAAGATGAGGATGAGGATGACAGTAAGGATATGGCCATGGGGGATGTGGGAATGGATGATCTAGAGTACTCTGACTTAGATTGTGGCGAGATTGAGCCAGCTGACACTGAGCTGGATGATGAGTGAAGAGGTGGTGTTTTCAATGGCATACTATAGGCTACATCTTTTTTTCTTGTCACAACATTCTCAACAATGTTGTCTATGTATGAACAGTGTCTCAATGTTACATTGTTCAATATACCACTTGTTGGCCTGGTAGTTTGTCTACAAGTTGTGACCTGCAATATGTGTGAAAGTCCTCTGCTATATATAATGTGTGGTTTATATACAGTGGATATGATGTACTACATTGGGTGGTGTAGTCAGAAATGGATATCAGACCGTATATTTCCCACTACTATGGTAGCATCTATAGATATCGCTGCTATTACATATTGCTATGTATAGGGGGGATGTCAATGGGCACAAACAGGACTATATAACCTACATAGGCTTATGTAGACATCTTCATTTTTCCTGATGCACTACTACGCGGTGATGGAGGAGATGCAAAAGAACCACTGTGCTGGCTTAGCCAACTCACACTCAAACTACACAAGACGGGCTGATCAGACAGGGAGAAGCTGGAATGGTTCAAGCTCCAGCTCACCCCAGGTAGCACCGCCCACAGATGGTTTGATGATCTACTACCATTGGACAAGTCCACATTCCCTGACCTACGTGATGCATTCAAGAAGAGATGGCTGATACAAACCAGCACCCCTCTCCCATGCCGATGACAAAAGGAACGACTAATAGCTATGATGCTACTGGAGAGAGATACCAGCAAGTGGCAACAGACCAAGAATGGAGGGGACTTTGCACACAACTGGTGGGCAAGAGACATATTCAAACTCGCTGTCCAAGTGGGCGACCCAGACAGCATGCTCATTGACTTCATGATAGACAATATGCTGCATCCCCTACGAGAGTACATGCAGGATGACTACAAGAACTGGGAAGAGTTCACAGGGGCAGTACACGCCATCCCAGTAGACCGCCTCCTAGCAGACTGCAAATGTAGGAAGGAAGACAACCAGAGAGACCAGGTCATCGCCACCATCCAACAACAACTGGCCCAATTGTCCCTCCAACCTTTATGCACTACCAGATCGACCCCAACCTTGGCCCTAACCACTGGCAGTATCACCCTGTCACCCATTCTCCAGTGCCAACCCTCAACCGGGATAGTACAGACGCAACCATCACCCACACAGCCTCGTTCCCCACTCACATGCAACCAAGTCCTAGAGCGCATAGCAAGCATCCCGCAATGCCCTGACATGGAAGAAGGACGGCGTCAGTATAGAACCGAGGTAACAGCCTGGCACACCACACATGGACAGGCAATACCAAGCATTGACTGGCCGTACCCACTGACACTGGGCACAGCCCCACCAGGCTCCAGCAAATGCTACAACTGCGGACAGGTCACAGCCCCCACCCACAATAGTAGCACCTGCCCCTCACTGGAGAACCAAGTACTCCCTCTCCACGAGCAGAGGTATAGGCAGTCTGTTGGAGCCCTAATGCGGAAGATATCTGCCTTTGTGCGTGCACCATCCGTACCAATACAGTATGTCTGGACAGCCCCACCCCCGCAATACCTGTATGGGCAACCTACCCCCATCTATCTGAATGTGCTGACACAAGAGTTAGCACTAGCAGCAGGGGATGAGGAAGTGGACTACGGGACAGCAGAGAACTGGCTGGAGATGGAAAACTCATAGGGACCATTGTCACACATGGGCTAACAATGGTCCCAAACCCCAGTCTGTTCCCCCATGATGCAGGCACTTTATCGACATGCTATCCACATTCAGACCTACATGCACATGAACTACTAGATACAGAGATTCCCCTTTCATGTACATACCATTCCGAATTCCCATACCATAACACATGTACCCCACAATCCCCACTCACCATACTTAATGACACTGCTGACATTTATTCGTTGCGCATGACTGACGTCTCCAACAGGAAACGAATCAGTGAACCATTCCGCACCATCATCAAACTCCTAGGCCCCTGTGGTGAACAGGTCTACATCCTAGGCACAGTCAACAATGGTGCAATGATTAATGCTTTCAATGCAACTATGTATAAAGCTGTAGCTCATCACCTCATACTGCTAAATCCATCAACCCACACCCTACGAATGGCTGACAGTTCACTCGTTCCCTCCTTAGGGTTATGGTCGGGAGACATCACATGGGGCAAGACACATTGCACAATATCTTTCGAAGTGTTCCCTAGCAGAGGGTCCTGGCACATGCTAGTTGGTAAACTGCTCCTAGAACACATGCAAGCCCTGCACAACTACCATGCAGACACCATCACAGTGTTGGATGGCACCTTCACAGATGTCATACAAAATGCTAACAAACTCCCCTACCCAGACATCACTCTGCCATCAGCAGCCCCTCACCTGGGCATGGCACACATGGCCCTGAACCTCACTAATGACTTCCACAATGTAGGACTGGTTGAAATGGAAATTGCTCTAGTGAGTGAGAACATCCCTACACTGGACATCCTCCTCACCACAGACAACCAGATCTTCACAAGACTGACGGAGTTAGGACCCTTCTACCCTCCTCAAGTAGATGCCATAACCAAGGCCATCTCCATCAGACCCATTGATGAGACACAATGCACAGCAGTACTAGCCCTTGTCCGTGAATTTGCTGACATCTTTGCCTTGTCAGTCAAAGAAGTCAAGCCAGTCAACTTCCTCAAATTCCGCCTCAACATACCAAAGGACAAAGACTACCTGATGAAAGTGAGCCAGAAGCCCCTCACCCAAGCACAAAAGGCATGGTACTATCCCATCCTCAATGATTTCATTACTGCTGGTGTCCTCAGGGAAATCCGCCCAGACAAAGTCAAAGCGGTGCACCCAACCGTTATTGCGCAGTGAGCACATGGCTCACCAGGACTCACACTGGACGAGATCAAATGGATTGTTGAAGATGAATGCATATGCCTAGGTGAACAACCGAACCCAGACATGCCACCCAGACCTCCCCCACATGAAACAGACACAGCAGCGCCCACCATCAAATCCAAATGGTGCTGTAAAGTAATTAGGACACCTGGGAGTGGACTAGGGGTGGAACCTGCTAGTCCTGGTCATCTTAGATATGAGGGGGAGTGATTATGTTCACCCCCAAAAGGGACTCTGGTAAAGGGGTGAGTGAGACAAAGGTTAAGACCACTTATAGAGGCCTGAGATGGGGACTAGTTGACTTGGAGCATGTTAGTCCGATATTCCAGACTATAGGTCGTAGAGATTGCAAGCGAGAATGGTGAGAAACGGTGGAAACGGTGACAGTGAACGGTAGAACGGCAGTGGTAGATGGTAGATGGTGAACAGTAGATGGTGAACGGTAGATGGTGACGGTGTGAGCCGAAGGTAGCTCCTCTTTTTCCCAGATGAAACAAATTTTTATAGTCTGGGCATACCCTAGACTTTGGCTAATGACCATAAAAGGGATAAGTAACAGTGTCAGAGGCTGTTAGGTAAGTAAGGACGAAAAAGGGAAATAGTAAAGTAAGGCTGGTCTGTCTGAGTAGAGTCTGGTAGTTCTGGACTAACCACTGCATTGGACTAGGACCTGGACTATAAGAAACATGAGTCCGGAATTACGGTAAGCAAAGGTAAATCGTAGAAAGAGACCATGGAATGTATAAAAGAGACCAGATACCACTACAGAGAGTGCTGACTCTCCACATCCACTGGGGACTTAGATACTGACTGTCCCCAGTCAGGTACACGTGATGACCAATCAGTTTGCAGGGTCCAAAGTGAGTCGGCTAAGAGTGCGTGTCTGCCGGTGCGAAACTCTCAACCTCACCACTACCACTACTCCCCTGTCCCAGCTACACAACTCGCCATGTCCCAGTTCAAGAGCCGCCTAGACCGCAACCATTCCCCAAACAAGGCTGGAGCAGCGCTCTGACAAGCTGTGTGCCAGAAAGTTCAAGACGCAATAGGATGCGCAGAGGCCATCGCGAGATTGATGCCGGACGACCAGGATGAGTTGGAGGAGAAGAAGATGATGTGGATGAAGGAGTTCAGGATGGCACTGGTGAGTCGCAAAATAGTCGCGGTGGTACTGTGCACTAATAGCGAAAGCAGGACGCGTTGAAGGTGGCCCAAGACGAGGCTGAAGCTCTGCACCTTGACACTGACCCAGATCCGGAGGTGAGCTGGGAGCTTCAGGTGGCGGAGCTGACATGTGCAGAGTGGGTCAAGAGGAGGAAGGCACCTCCAGTGGTCACTGTCGAGCCGCCACCACCAATGCCAATGCAAGACACGGCAATGGAGGTCAAGGAAGTAGAGCAGGTGGTGGCCTTGGAGAAGCAGGGGTTGTCGGTGGATGTGCGGTCCGTGACGTCGTCCCTGAAGGTGCATAGTAGATAACTCAACAGTTAGAGCAACACTGACCCAGAATAGCGACCGCGGATGGATGATGGAGAACCGGATGAGACGGTGCCCACCCCCAAGAGGCAGGTCGAGGTGATGTGGTCGATGGGGGAGGGGCCAGTTTGCTGCATCTGTGACTCATGCATGAAGGCAGGTGTGCCGGAAGAATGCGAAACGGGGGCTGGGGTCACCTGCATGCGGTGCCATAGGCTGAAGGCCTGGTGTAGTTTTGCAGCAGGTTGGTCAGGGGCGAGGAAGAGCAATCAGGCGGAAGTGGTGATAGAGACCACTCAAGGTAAGTACTCATCACATAGTAGTAGCTTTTACTAACGATCTGTAGCAGGATGGCTGGTATGACCAACTGCAAGGGCCAGCCCAAGCAAGCGGCCCCCCTCTGTAGTGTCTGATGAGGACGAAAGCAAGAGTGAGGAGGAGGTGCTGGTGCAGAGCAAAGGGAAGGGGAAGGTGGTAGCAAGGGCCGAGTTGTCTGCGACCTGAAAGCAGCGCCAGGCATTAGTCCGCCGACTAAACGTGGCGCAGGCAGAGCTGTTCCAAATCCATGCTGACTTCAAGGCTCTGGAGGTGGCGCAGGACTCAGTGATTGCGGAGGTGGGGAGGATAGTGGCCAAGCTCGAAGAGATGGACACATAGTAGCTTCACCCTAGATAGTCCGCCCATCGTCCTGTACACGTCCAACACAATGGTATCTGTTTCGGTCTGCGGTAAGAAAGGAACGAAAGAAAAGAAGAGAAAAAAATGCTATGTAGTGTCGTGGGGTACTGCCCAGCTTGTATTCATCGGTCTGCTTTTGTCATCTTCACAGCTGGACTTCCCTCGGATGTGATGGCGATATTACGGTATTCAGTGGTTTTGTCTAAGGTAAAACAGGCACTGTGTCTGGTGCGTGGTTGAAAGTCAGAATATACAGATTAGCAGTTCACAGGGGTGAGACACGGAGAGAAGAAAGGAAATGACAAAACAGAGAATTTGTTTTTAATATCGGATTGTGTCACCAGATTAATCCTGGGGTGGAACAGAGAGGAGGAAAAGCGATATCTTGTATTCAGTTTGGCAGGATGGTCTATTCTTCATCAGAAACATCCATCTCTTCATCTTCTGGACCCTCTACTGTATCTCCCTCAAGACAATCCAACTCTTCTTCGTCTAGACCGGTAAGCTGCATGACCGGTGTTGTTGAGCGGAATTGGAGGTGATAAGGAATGAGCCGGAAGGCAGCATAACAAAGCTTGGAGATGGAACCATCCAACTCAGCCAGAAGGTATGATCCTCTGGTAGTCTGGCAAAGAACCACCATTGGACCTAGGTATCTAGGCTTCGTCTTCCAGTTAAGCTCCTTTTTGATCTGTGAATTCCAGACTAAGACCAGGCTTCCCGGGTGGAAGTCGAAGTCTTTGATATGGGTCTTGTACGCGGCTTCAAAGTGCTTGACAGATTCAAACCAAGCTTTGAGAACACGGTCATAAATTGCCTTCAGGTCATCGCAGCGCTTTTGTAGCTGCTGCGCTCTCCAGGTGATTAAGCCAGAAGAAGATAGCAGGTCTGTATCAGGGAGAGGGACAAGGTAAGTAGCTTCAGTGATATCAAATGGAAATAACGGCTCTACGCCATGAACCATAAAATATGGTGATAGTCTGGTAGTCTGGAGAATAGTTACCTGTTTGGCCCAAAAGACCGAGTGCGCTACAGTATGCCAGCACAACTCCCCCCCATGGGAACTTTTGATGATGGCCTCCCTTCAACCATGCTGTTCACTTGGGAGTTGTAGGGGGAAATGTGGATGTGCCGGATGCCATACCACATTGTGAGCATATCTAGAGCTTGGATGAATGCAGGACCATTGTCAGTAATAATCTCAGTAAGCAGACCCCACCAGCAAAGAATATCCTTGAAAATAAATGAAGCCAGAGCGGCTGTGTTCTCTGACCAGAGCATACGCCACTCCAGGTATGCAGTGAGTGTGCAGTGGGCTTGAATGATAAAATGGTACCCGCCAGAGCGGGGCATGAGCATAGTATCGATGTGGACCTTATGAAAGAGTCCTCCAATGATAGGGATGGTAGGCAGAATATGGAGGCGGTGGGTTTGACAGAGTTGGCACTCGTGACAAGTTCAGATGAACCACTTGACATCGTCAATGAGGCATGGCCACCAGAAGCAGAGCAGGAGACGAGTCCGGACTGTGAAGACACCTTTGTGCCCAAGGTCATTGTGGGCCTCCTGAATTAGTCTGTACTGCCGGTGCTCCAGCACGACAAGTTGATGCCGTCCATGTTGTTCATGGCACCATAGAGAACCATTGAGTATAAAGAACCTGGTAGCTGAATTAACAAATGACTGAAACACTGCATTAGTAAGGTCAGCAGGGCAGACTCGAGTTTCAAGAAATGAACGAATAGTATGGATGCAGTCCTCCTTAGCAAGTGCTTTGGGGGACCAGGGGATCGGAGGTGAAACTGGCACTACATCCGGCTCCAAAGCAGAGGATTCGAAGATAGATGTGAAACGAAGTAGGGGAAGACCAGTGATGTTCCAGAAAACCAAAAAACTGGAGGAAGATGACCAGTATGGAAGTGGAGGATGACCAGTAGGAATGGAGGTAACACGGTCGTTGAGAAGGCATACGGCGAAAGAATAGGCATCGTCTAGCCAGTCCTCAACATCCTCATCCTCAGATGGATCATTGTTGGAGCGAGGTCACCTCGAGAGGCTGTCGGGACCGGTGTGCTTTTCAGCAGGGATATGACAAAGCTTGAAATGAAAGAGAAGGATACCAGCAATCCAACGATTGATGGTTGTGTTTGGTTGTAAGTCCGGGTTATTAATCATATCCTTGACATATTTCACATCCATTTCTACAATGAGGTTAGTGACTCCAAAGATGAAAACGCGGACTGCTCGAAGTGCCTGGAATAGTCTGTATAACTTGAGCTTGGCCTGAGAGTAGTGGCTCTTGACTGGAGTAAGGCTAATAGAACAGAATTGGTTAGGATATTGTTTGCCGTCCTCCCCTTCCTGAGAGAGGATGAACCCTACGGCAATGTAGGATGTGTCAACGGTGAGAATAACTTCCAGGCCAGACTCATAATCCAGGCACTGGAGCACTGGGGACTTAATGATCTCGTCCTTCAGACGAGTCATTGCGGTCTGCTGCGTGTCGCCCCATTTGAAGGAAACACCTTTCCTAGTGAGGTTTACAAGAGGACAAGAGATA
Organism: Tylopilus aff. callainus; assembly: GCA_038093995.1. Classification (NCBI taxonomy): domain Eukaryota; kingdom Fungi; phylum Basidiomycota; class Agaricomycetes; order Boletales; family Boletaceae; genus Tylopilus; species Tylopilus aff. callainus. The sequence continues at coordinate 5,328 of JBBPTI010000153.1, read as the reverse complement.
GAAGCAAAATCTTTAATAAAAATGTGGACTACGCCGCAGGTGCCCAGAAACCCACAGACTTGGGTAAGATTCTGGCATTCAGGCCAGTTGCGTATCTTTTGAATTTTCGCCTCATGCAGGACGCAGCCCTTGGAGGTACACTTGTGACCGACAATCATTGCGGTCGGAGCGGCAAGGATGAATTTCTTGGCGGAAATGGTAACATTGATGTTTTGGAGGTGTTGAAGGATTCTGTGGACAACGATTAGGTGATTCCAAATGAATTTATGGATACCCGGGTTTCCCAGTATGGTCTCATAAAAGCCATCTGGACTCTGGTAGCAGGTTGTCTCGGACTTGATCGGCAAGTCATCGACGAACAGCATAGTATAATGCAGGATCTCATCCTGTAGGATAAACGCCATGTCAGCTTGGTAAACCTATACCGCATTGATATGTCCCATCAGTAGGGTGGTAAGATGGTGCGGCCCAAGTGGACTATTGAACGTCGTCATGTCACGGGATTCGACATGTAACGGATGCTGGTCATAACCTGCAAATAAGTCCATCATATCATATACTGAATAACCTCCAAACGATTCTGTGAGGTGTTTGACAAAGGGGGGAATGGATGAGTCCTGGATGGTAACAGTGTTGAGTGGTTGTAGGTCGTGCACTAGCCGGAGCGTCTTCCCATCCTGTCTGAGCATGCAAAACCACCAAGAATGGTAGGCAGCAGCGGACGGTTCGTACACTCCAGAGGCAATCCGGTCTTTGATGATTTGGATGGTTTGGTCCCATGCTTTCAGAGGAACTGGTATATTACGGAGCACCCATGGTGTGTGAGGCACAGTTGGGATTTTGACAGGGGGAAAATAGTGTTCGTCAAGGTGGCCTTACTCGGTTGGAATCCAAGTGAATGCCATCTCATGGTTGTGCATGATCCAACAGACTAGTTTGATTTCCTCTCCCCATAGCCAGTTGGCAGGGTCAAGGTCGAGAGCGTCAGTGCATTCCTGTGTAAACCGGACTCCAGGGATGAAGTCCAGAGGGTGAGTAGGCAACGGTATGAGTCCAGAGAGCAGATCATCAGGTAGCCGGTGCAGCACACGGAACTCCTCCTCAAGAGGGGCCATGACTGACTGAATCTTTTTAGCTACTGGCTTGTAGGCCAGGAAATGGGTTAGTGGATCAAATCGGTAAGACGAAGTGAAAGCAGAAATATGAGAAGAGGAGAGAGAAGTCTGAGTAGAGGAAACGAATTCGTATAGTCCAGAGCAGTCTGCATAGTCCAGAATGGAGACAGAAACTGTATGCAGAGGTGAGCAAGTTAAGGAAAATGACAGAGACAAAGAAATTATGCAGGAATCTCCCCAACCAGTTGGTGGATCATCGATATCTAAAAACCCATCTTGACGATGGATTTGTGATTGGCACATCTGAGTCCACACTGGCAATGCGGACATCCTTCAGTCCATGGACATGTCAGAAGCTTGTAAGACTTCCCGGAGTTCAGATCATGAAGTGTGATTGTCTGTGACCTATCCGGGAAATCTTCTGTTGTGGCGCTCAATAAACAATGGAAGGGATGACTGAGTAGGAGGTCAAAGTTGGCATGGGGGACAACTTGTACTTGAAGGTTAATTTCTCCTGCCCTGAAATTGAGCCGGAGATTCTCGACAACACCAATAGTTGATTTGGTGCTGGTATTAGTGTTGGACATTGTTAGTATATGGTCAGACCGGACTGGTAGTCCAAGTGCTTCCCATACATGTTTGGGCATAGCGACAATTTCAGAGCCGCTATCTAGGACAGCTGTCAGTGATTGGTTTGTCCCTACAACCTTTGCATCAAGGGAGCAGAGAGGAACGCTATGATGAGCGACAATTAAACCATCATCACTCCGGAGGATGTGGTCGCTGTACTCACGCTCAACGCGACCGGGATCAACTCCGGAGAGCTCGTTTACCTGCACAACGTTAGTGGTGGTGGATACTCGCTTGCTAGTGGTCAATTCCTTGAACTGCCTCTGTGCATCTGGGGCAGAGGAGATAAAATCCCTGAAAGAGACCGGCACAGTGGTCTCGAGGAACTTGGTCAGGACGCACTTAGGTGCGGTCTCATCCTCTAACAGAAAAGAGTATCTAAATTGCCCAGAGGCAGAGGTAGAGGAGGTATTAGCATTATCAACTCGGGGGAAAATACTCTTTGGTGGGTTGAAAGTAGGAACGGGAGTCACCAGCCAGAATGGTTCTGGAGTAGCGGACCTATTGGACTCCACTGCTGGGGGGACAACCTCATCTGCTACTAATGCTGGGTGAGGTCTGGGATGACCGGTCTTGCGAGGGATCTCAACACCATCGAAACAGACTCGCTTTCCTTTATCCTTTGCCTTATTGGCTTGAAAACTCGCCCACACTTGGGCAAGGAAGGCTTGGAAGTCAGGGTGAGCATAGCTATCGCCATCTTCACTGGCCTGTTCTGCTGACGGAGCTAGAAAGACCGATGGTTCGATATCAAGGATGGCATCAGTGTTGGTGGTGAGGGTGAGTATACCAGTGGTGACAGAACCAGAGGCAGAAGCGGCAGTGGTTGTTTGAGTGCCAATATGGTCAAGACAGTCCCATAGGCAATGAGTTCCTGGAATACAAGGAATTCGATTGCCATCAGGAAGGCATAAGCAGCCATTAGTGCCTCGGCTTGCCTTTCTGGACTTCAAGTAACCATCAACATGAGGGCAGTTTGACATGAAGTGGACCGGGTCATCATAGAAGGCGCAACTCCTATTAGTCCACTGCATTCCTACTTGCTCCTGTTTGACTTGCGGGGCAACAGAGGTGGTTGGTGCAACAGTCAGCGGTGGAGGTGATGCCCATGATGGAAAGTATGGTTGGCTGTTGGCAGCAGCAGCAGCGGTCTGAGGGCATAAGGCAGACCCTGTGAGAAGGAACTTAGCAGCGTCGGTGATGTCGTCGATAGGATAGGGGTCGGAAGGATGGTGAGCAGTCTTGGTGATCAGGAGATGTTGCCGGACTTGGTTTTCGAGGCCAGCTGGTAGTCCGGACATGAACAAGGTGTCTCTGTCCAGGTCCAACAGTTTACGAGCGAGGATAAGGAGCTTGGCAACCTTCATAAACTTGCGCTGGTATTCGCCAAGGTCTTCCAAGGTTCTCATATCCTTGGCACAGTACTCCTGCACTAAATATTGTATATCAGTGCAGCAATAACGATTACTACCTTCACAGCCAGGATATAACTTCTTGACAGTGGTGACAAAGTCATTCCAGTCCAGAACTTGGGTGGTCGCTTCATCTAGCAACTCCCAACCTTCGGATTCCTTTAAATTGGCATACCTAAGGGCAGCCTTAATCTTTTCCTGGTCGGTAAGACTGGAAGCGGTAGCTAGAATGTCAACATCCTCAAGAAAATGGGGTAAAAGAGATAGGGTCTTCCCATCGAATTTGGGAGCATTCTGGGTTCCCCGAAGGGGCATCTGTGGAAGAGGATTTGCCATTGCAGACTGAGGAGCAGATGGTGGAAGTGGAGAAGCAAGCAGAGGTACAGTCTGGTGAGATGGGGGAAGTACGGTAGAGGGGGATTGGACTGTTGACAGTAGTCCAGGTGTTGGTAGACGTAGATACGGATTGACCAGCAGTACTGGACTATGTTGGAAGGATGGTGAAGCGGGTTGTAAGAGGTGAGCAATGCGGTGGTCACCCAGGGGAGTTGAGTCGGGCGACGATAAAAGCGATGAGAACAATAAGCAGTGATCTATCTCGCTGGGTGATGATGGGGATGATGATTGTCGAGGGGATGGATCTGATCAGTCATTTCCAGATGAAACTCCCCTTATCTGCCTGCAAGGTGTGGACTGAACAAAGGCACCAGGGATCAGACTGGTGAAACTCAGGTGTTCTGTCAGACTCTCCTGACAATGAGTCAAACAAGTCTTATCCTTGAAAGATGTCTCTATATGTCCCAGTGTCAGTAGGTTTTTGGATGTTGCAGTCGGAGATTGGATATGGGGTGAGGACCAATCGGACTGATCCCATAAAATGTTGGAAGGTGTTTGGTGGCTTTCCGGAAGGGTACCTGAACAAAGGTTGGATGTTTCAGGTAGATCGAGGTGGTTGTGGGCAGCGGAATTCAGTGATATGGGCTGAAACAATGAGGAATCTTCACTTATCTGGAGATTCTGGAATTGGTCCAAAATATTTTCGAGCTCTTGTTGGCATGCGGTAGGTCGAAGACTTCGTCTGGAACCCTTTTCTGAGTCCCTCATGGTGGGCTCCAGTTGTAAAGTAATTAGGACGCCTGGGAGCAGACTAGGGGCAGAACCTGCTAGTCCTGGTCATCTTAGATATGAGGGGGAGTGATTATGTTCGCCCCCAAAAGGGACTTTGGTAAAGGAGTGAGTGAGACGAAGGTTAAGACCACTTATGGAGGCCTGAGATGGGGACTAGTTGACTTGGAGTGCGTTAGTCCGATATTCCGGACTATAGGTCGTAGAGATTGCGAGTGAGAACAGTGAGAAATGGTGGAAACGGTGACGGTGAACAGTAGAACGGCAGTGGTATATGGTAGATGGTGAACGGTAGATGGTGAACGGTAGATGGTGACAGTGTGAGCCGAAAGTAGCTCCTCTTTTTCCCAGATGAAACAAATTTTTATAGTCTGGGCATACCCTAGACTTTGGCTAACAACCATAAAAGGGATAAGTAACAGTGTCAGAGGCTGTTAGGTAAGTAAGGATGAAAAAGGGAAATAGTAAAGTAAGGCTGGTCTGTCCAAGTAGAGTCCGGTAGTTCTGGACTAACCACTGCATCGGACTAGGACCTGGACTATAAGAAACATGAGTCCGGAATTACGGTAAGCAAAGGTAAATCGTAGAAAGAGACCAGATACCACTACAGAGAGTGCTGACTCTCCACAGCGCATCATGCAAAATTTCTTTTCAATCAACCAGGAATCCAACACAGCACTGATGATGCAGGGTGACATTCATGCAAAGCAGCAACGCCTTGCAGGACACAATTACATATGTGTCATCGACTTCGCATTGGGCTTCTATGCCATCGAAGTTGAAGACAAAGACCAACTGTATCTATGCATATACACCGAAGGTTGTGGCTACCACTGCTACTGCTGTATGCCGATGGGGATATTGGGTGCGCCATCATGCTTTGCTGAAATGACCGCACATGCGTTGAAGGACCTAACCACATCAGGAAAAATGAAGATGTCTACATAAGCCTATGTAGGTTATATAGTCCTGTTTGTGCCCATTGACATCCCCCCTATACATAGCAATATGTAATAGCAGCGATATCTATAGATGCTACCATAGTA
>JBBPTI010000152.1:0-21207 GCA_038093995.1 Tylopilus aff. callainus | reverse complement strand
GTCAGATGAGACCAAAATCAATAGAGTAGGGTCAGATGGAAGGGAATGGGTATGGAAACAGGCAGGTGAGGGCCTTATTAATAGAGAGGTCCAGGAAACAGTGAAATTTGGAGGAGGAAATATGATGATATGGGGGTGTATGGGTTGGGAAGGTGTTGGGCACCTTGGAGAGGTTGAGGGGAGGATGGATGCCAATCAATATGTGGACATTTTGGAGGACAACTTGCTTCCTAGCTTGGAGGAATCTGGAATTTGTTTGGAGGATGTTATCTTTCAACAGGACAATGACCCCAAACACACCTCCAAAAAGGCCAAAAAGTGGATGGAAGACAATAATATCAAAGTCCTGGACTGGCCTCCATAATCTCCAGATCTCAGTCCCATTGAACATCTCTGGGATCATATCAAAAAGGAGCTTGCCAAGTATGCAAGACATACCAAAGGAGTATGGGAAATTTGGGAGAGAGTGGCAGAAGTATGGAAGAATATAGATGCAGAGGTGTGTCAGAAGTTAATTGAAAGCATGGCTAGGAGAATCCAAGGAGTGATCAAGGCCCAAAGAGGCCATACAAAGTACTAGAATTGGGTGATTCTGTGGATTTGATAGATAGTTACAAAATTGAGTCAATGACTTGCTGATTTGAATTGACTATATCTCCATGGATACATATTCAAATCACATTAATATTTTTTCACACATAGTCAGGAGCATGTGCTTTCAACCATGCACTTACACTTTGGCTCTATTTGTTCTTTCCAGTGAGTTATATAATAAATACTTCAAAATCTCAAAACATTGACTCAATTTTGGAAGTCACTGTATGCCTAACCACTCACTCCACTTCCCCAAGAACACTCCCAAATTAGTTGCAGACATGATGCACAAGGCAATCTCTTCTATCTACTCCATCACTGACTCCACCATCTTCATTCATACAGTCACCTTACTTTGCTCTGGATCCATTCTATTGGAAGTAGGTGACACCAAGGCCACAGAGTGGCTCCATTACTCCAATATCAAGCCACACCTCCTAGAAGTGCTCATCATCCCAGCAAGGATTAAAGATAGAGCTTACACCATCATTGTTCCCTTCCTCCCCATAGCTTATGACTTAGCTGATGAAATACTTATAAGTAGATTAGAAGAGATGAATCAAATTTCCACCAGCACAATACTTAGCACTCACTGGATCAAACCTATTCACAGGAGATCACCCAACCAATGAGTTGCCCATGCAGCCATTTCTCTCTTATTGCTACTATGTACTAATCTACTAATATGAGATGGCCTAATCTTAGACAAAGAAAGATGCTACCTTCATAAAGACAAATATAAACTCCTTCATTGCCTCAGATGTTATGATTGGGACCACATCACTAGACAGTGCCAATGTGAACATGAGAACTGTCCTAAATGCAGTGAATTTTATAGCCTCTTTGAATGCCATAGCCCCACCTCTTATTGTCTAGGCTGCAAATCTGATGATTACCCCACCCAAAGCCACAAATGCCCTGAATCCATTAAGCAGTGCAATGTCCTAGATGAAAAGTATCCTGAAAATAATATGCCATACTTTCCCACAGATGACAACTGGATGCAAGTCATTCACCTCCCCAAAAAGCACCCTGCCCCATCCACAGTGCCTCTGGCTCACCATACCTCTCACTGCCAGCCCACTATGCAGATCCATTAAACCACACTAGACATCCATGCACTCCCATCCAAGCTGATGTCTAACCCCAATACTCATGTGTTCATCTCATTCACCATCCCAACTTGTATCAATGATAACAATGATGACAATGTCTCTTGCCAACTAAACCAATCAATTAGCCATCCTGCCCTCCTCCTGTTCTGCCCTCCATCTCCAGATGAACTTTACTCCCTCCTCCTTTTGTTACCCTCAGCAAACTCAGCCCACATATCCTTTCCAGATCTTTCTCATGTATAAATACCCACCACCCACCACTCTATATATCTGGCAACAGAACATCAACATGTCCTCCTACATGCAACACTCCCTATATAATGACAAGAAGATAGAGAAATGAAATGTTATAGCCCTGCAGGAGCTGCACTTTATGAAAACAGGTGTTATGGCCTGCCCTCACTCCTTCTACTGTATCTATCCATCCACTCACCCTACCAACAAAAACTTGTGATGCTATGCAGTCACACTCATTTCCAAGAAGCTAGACACTAATAGCTGGCACTCTCTCCCCTTCCTGTCTAAGGACATCATGGTCACCCAATTCTCTTTCAACCAATGCAAATGCATGGTCTTTAATATATACAACAACATCAATACTGATGACATGCTACTTACCATCAGTCACTACCTCACCATCCATGCAAACATTGTTCAACTGCATCCTGATGACCACCTCATCCTACTTGGTGACTTCAACTGTCATCATTTCCTGTGGAAAAGCAAGCATAACACCCAACTTTTAACATCCCACTATATAAACAAATCAAACAAACTAATCTCCCTCATCACAGACCATGCCCTTTTTATGACACTACCAAAAGATGTTCCAATCCTGCAATTCTCCAGCTCCAAAAACTGGACCTGCATTGATAATGTCTTCTGCTCTGACCATATGGCAGAACTATTCAACAGATACAAGACAAGCCCTGAATGCAGAGGACCAGCTATGGATCACATCCCTATTCTATCTGTTATTGACTTCTTTATACAACTAGTTCAAGTCACCCCAACAAAGAACTTCTGAAATGTGGACCAGAAGAAATTCAATGAGGGACTGGCAATAGAGCTACCACCAGCACCTAGCTGCCCTCTAAACATTGACACTGATTTCCAGAGAGCAACCCATGTCCTAATATCAGCCATTCATGACATGATTGAATTATGCATATCCACCACCAAACCCTTGCCCTATTCCAAGTGATGGTGGACCTAGGAACTAACCATAATGCACACTGAACTCTCCAAATTAGGTTGTGAAGCCTACCAACTCAAGTACAATATGGGCCACCCAATTCATAAGGACTACCAATGTCTATGCAACAAGTATACTCAAGCCATCAAAACAACCAAGAAACAACACTGGACCAATTGGCTTGAAGACATTAATGGTAACAAAATATGAATAACTAACAAGTATATTACAATCATAGCTGGCACAGGAACCAACACAAGGATTCCCTTGCTATGGGACTCACACAGTAATCCAGATGACCCTTCCCAGGTGACCACAAACAAGGAGAAGAGCACTATTCTAGCTGAGACATTCTTTCTCCATTTAAAGCACCTGGTCTGGATGGCCTTTATAATGTAATCTTTCAACAATGCTCTGAACTACTAATACTGCACCTTCTACACATATTCACAGCAGCTATGACCCTCAATACCTTCTATAAATCTTGAAAAGAATTCACCACAGTGGTATTGCACAAGCCTGGATGCCTGGACTATACTATACCAAAATCAAATTGCCCAATTGCATTACTCAATACCATCTATAAACTTCTCTCTGCTATTGTTGCCAAATAGCTAATCCATATCCTTGAATAGAATGATCTTCTCCTGACCCACTTTGGTGGCTGCCCTGGAAAGTCCACAACAGACTCTCTTCACCTACTCAAAGCCACAGTCAAACAAGCCTGGAGAAACCATAAAGTTGCCTCAGTTCTTTTCCTCAACATTGAAGGTGCCTTTTCCAACATGGTCACTGACCACCTATCATACAATATGTGGGAGCATAAAGTCTCAGATATTATAATCTCATTCACTTGATATGCATTAACAGACAGATACACCAAGCTCCATTTCAACAGATATATCTCAGATTGGTGCTCAATCAATAATGGCATTGGCCAAGGAGACCTGCTCTTTATGATACTTTACATTATCTATAATGCTGACCTCCTAGACATAGCCAATAACAAGAATGGCAAACATGCCCAAGCCTTTGTCAACAATACCATGTTACTAGCCATTGGCAACTCCTTCACAGAAACCCATGCCAAGCTCAAAGATATGATGGAATGATCAAATGGAGGATATGAATGGACTAAGAACCATAACTCCAAATTCAAAATGTCAAAATTTGCACTGATAGATTTCTCTTGTGTAGCCTCTAAAGAACACCCCAACCTTATCCTTTACAATACAGAAATCAAACCTACCCCTCAACATAAATTCTTAGGAGTTATCATCAATCAATCACTCAAATGAACTGACCAGGTATCATATGCTATAGCTAAAGAAACAGCTTATGTCCTACAGTTAAAGAGACTATCATCCTACTCATTCAGCATGCCCTTATCACTTGTAAAATAACTCTACCTAGCAGTAGTAGTTCCCAAATTACTATACACTGTTGACATCTGGTTCTGCCTATTTTACCAACTTAACTCAGAATCAAAGATTCCTGGCTTGATCACCATTGCACACAAAATAGGATCAGTACAACAAATTGCCCTGCTAAGTATCACTGGTGTCCTAAAAAGCTCTCCAACTGACCTCCTCAAGATTTTAAGCAATATATGGCCTATCCACCACCACATACATAACCTATGTCATCAAGCAGCTGCCCACCTGGCATCTCACTCCATGTTGCACCCCCTGTCCCTACTACTTTGCCATGCAGCCAAAATCTTTGTCAAACACCACCAATCATTGCTACACTACCTCACTTATATTTTCAATATCTCACTAGATAAGATAGAAACTATGACCCCATTGCCTATCTCATCCACTGTCATAGCTCTCTTCATCACACTCATCCCCAAATCCAAAGAAAAAGCCATCCATCACCATGAAAATATCACCAACTAGCCTGGCACCTTTCTCTACTGTAATGACTCAGCCATTGATAACAAAGTTAGGGCCACAGCAATTCTATGGGGCCAAGCCTACCCCAAGGCTAACCTCAAATACCACCTTAGTTCCACAAACATTGTCAAAGTCCAGTCCTCCAGTGTAAGTCTGAGGGGGCTAGAGTACCATATATATGGTTGAAGGGTTTAAGATAAGGACTTGGTGCAGGACTTGTGTGTTGTGCCCTTACCAAGGCTTGCATTCTTAATTTCAGAGGTTGGAAGCATTAAGAGGGAAGGCAGAGATAGGGGTGGACAAGGGACTTGAGCACAAGAGGGAGACTTTTGTTAATATTTGTACTGAAGTACAACTTGGAATTCATAGAGTTTATATACTAAAGTACATAGCAGAATTTGGAATAAGGAATGAAGGTGATTATGAATGTGATACAGAGAAACACAATGATCAGTAATCAAGATGGAGTATGGAGGTGAAACTATGCCAAAGGGCAATATACTAAGGAATGTAGAGTTATGAATAATAGAACTAGGACAAATGGAAATGAGGCAGAGGCAGTGCTGGGTGCACAGTTTGGAGATGTGAATTCTGAAATCTAACCACCTGCAAGTTACCTAGTCAAAGCTATGCATGACCCAATATGGCACAAATTATGGTTTGGGTGGTGCACAGGATATGGTAAGGGTGTTTCACATGGGAAAGTAGTTCAAATGATGTGGACTTTGGAATTGTGCCAGAGTTTCCAGAATTTGCTATAGGGATTCTGGAATGGATATGACAAACATGCACACCATATATAAAGCTGAAGCAGTAAGTCTCCTTCTAGTGATCCAATTAATGATTAATGCCCAGAATGTCCAATTCCCATGTCATATCTTTGTTGACAACCAAGCTATAGTTCAATCCAGCCTGTGCCCATCCTTCAAGTCAGGCCATCACCTGCTACTCCAGCTACATCATCTATAGTCATTCACCACTATTTGCACCACTAAATTTGTCTGAGCTTGCATGTAACAACAACAACACTTATGGTAGATCAGAAGTTCCAATGTGATTTGTATATATCTAAACATTGTCCACCCCCAAAATGGAGTGCATCAAGAGAGTTGTGCAGTTGCAATCATAAAATGTGAGTTTGAGCCACTATCATGCTATCACCACTGTTTGTGCCAAACCCAAAAAGGAATATCAACATCAAGGTTATGTGTATCCTCTATCAATCATCTGCTGTACTCCCACCATTGTCTTTGCCTGACACACCATCAGATACATTTTCACTGCTCTCATTACTGCTCCCACCAGCAACATCTTGATCTTTCCCACTGTCTTTTCATGCTGCAGGCTCAATTCCTGTCAAGACTGGTCATTTCCATCAAGTCTATCTACTCTCTTGCCTTGCTGCATCTCTTTTGGCCTCCCAAAGCATCAACTCTTTCTTGTACTCCTTCCAGTGAGTTCAATTCCTTTTCAGCCAACTTTTTTCTGCATTTTTCCACTCCATCTGTTGTTTGCTGCATGTTGCCTTTGTCTTCTGGTGCTCTTCCTTTGCTAATTCTTCCTCCTTGGTAGCCTTGTCATGATCAATAACATACTGGTAAAATTCATTGCCTGTCAGATACTTTGGTAAGCCATTGCCCATCAATTTTCCTCTTCTCTTCTTTGCATTTTGCTTCTTTTCTTCTTGTGCTACAAGCTGACTGTGCAGATGGTTACAATAGATTCCATTAAAAACACCTGCTGCATGCAAACTGGTCACTTCCATTTTCAACTGGGCCTTACAGTCATAGGATTCATGCAATGCATTTTGGTAGGCTTTCTCTGTGCTATCTTCTGGCTTATGTTCCAGGAGCTCATGCCTCCACTTGCAAGTAGGTGAGATTTGAAGTGGTGTAAGCATTGGAAGCTGGTCATCTGCAGTGATTGGTGATGGCTGAACAAGGAATGATGCTGATGATTGTGCAAGTGCATTATGTGCATAATTTGAGGTGATATTATATATACCTGATAATGATCTGGCAGCTATGAAAGCTATGATCAGTGAGTTACTATGATATTTCATCTGCATGCACACATTACTGAGATAAGTGCTTGAATTGGACTAGGTTGCTTAATGGGCAGATGCCCAACTACTAATGTCTCGAGACTTGGTGCCATTTTGTCCAATGTGATAACACTGGGATCAAATGACCAAATGCCAGTGACCCAAAATGCTGTGCAGATAGTTTGTGGGGTGAGTGCATGTCAATGAGCCTGCATGTAGACTGAAATAAAGTTTGTTTTTGTAATCTTTTGCCTTGTTCAACTCTGAAAACTGTCCAGTTCCTGTGACCAATACTCTTTAAGGGGACCAAAGACCACAACATCTAGACCTTGGTAAATGTGTGTCACATGAGCTGGATAGCAAAGTATGTGAATGTTGTAATCCCTTGCATAGTCTAAGAAATCATTTGTATAGTGGGAGTTGTGTCCACCAACAAGAAGCATTCATGAATATCCATTTGCTTTGGTACAAGTCTTCTGCTTGAAATCTTTAATCCAGAGGCACCCAATAACTTTATCAGTCCAGCCTTTTTTGGAATGGGCAATACTATCATATGCTAGTTATTAGCATATTAATCATGGTATGTGTTACTTATGATGCCTTCAGTTCATTTTCCTGATGCCATGAGGTTGAGAAGCCTTTTCCCTTGTAGATTACAGCTGGTGGAATCTCATCCCCATCAGCACATATTGTCACAATCACTGTAATGTTTTCATGATTTCCATCACATTGCTGATACTGCATCTTCTTTTTAGCTGCTCCAATGACCTGTTGTGTCTGATCACCACCAGGTTGGAATCCAGTTTCATCAGTGGCCCATAGGCAATCTTTATCAATATCTTCCTCCTTCATTGTGCTTCCCAGTAGGTCAAACCATGCCTTGTTTGTGTGCTCATTGACAGCACAACCATGTGCACTATCCAATGCAGAGCTCCAAAATTGACCCAACTGAGTATAATAACATTTAATGAAATGGCATGTCCAGTTTTTTCCAACCCCTGATGTTGGGAAATTCTCAGCATTTCATGCATATAGAATGCTGTCAACATGGAGTTTTAATGAGTCATGTTTGAGAGGGAAACCCTGTGCTGCATATTCAAGACAGAACTCAACAACTTGTTCTTCCTCCTGCTCTGATAACCAGGACTTTGTTTCCATATTATTTTGATGTTGAGTGTGTCCTCCATCCATTCATCTTTGCACTGTATCATGGCTGACCCTAATGTCCTTATAGCCTGGCTTGGCCTGCCATCTTTCTTGGACAATATCACAAATCTTCCTTATGCTCTATTGGATTTCCTTGGGTTTTAGCACTTGTTCTTGTAATATCTTGACTGCTTCTGCCATAGCCTCCTCTTGCTTTTCTGCCTGTAAATGTTTTCTTTTAGTCTTTGAGTATGCATGACCTACCATTTTTGCCCAAGTGTAGTGAGTAAATTTTCAGACAATGCTATGATCCTACCTATCATTCTATACATTCCTTTTTTGGATGTTATCTTTATATGGTGCTGAGATAAGATGATGTGCAGAACATGCTTCACTGGCATGTTCATGGCACAACAACACAGTCATGATAACTGATATCTAGCCTATAAATATACTCTCCATTGTTACCTCAACTTGTTTATTAGCAACTAAGTGACAGAAATTCTCATTTGGTCCCAAGACAAGTGCTATATTGAAAATTACCAGACATTTTGTAGGAAAACTTCCCATCAGTTGAGATCTAACACTTCTTATGAACATATTTTCTGAGTATCTAGCATATAATATGCAATATCTGCTATGTAGACACTTTTGAGGCAGGGAGACAACCACAGTTGACCTGCTTTCTTATGTTGGCACAAACAGTGTGTTATGCTCTGCTCCCTCACCACTACACTCCCTACACTCTTTTTCCTACATTCCCTTCTTTAAGCATAGACACCCACACCCCTTGAGCTGCAACTCGGTAACATCCACCCTTGCTCCCACACCACTGTAGTAGCTTATAGCATGAGGGCACCTGATCAAGGTAGCATAAAGCCTCTCTTACCTAAGCAGCTGACAACATAGTGACTGTGGATAGCATCATTGCTCACCATACTTGCACACTCCAATCCCATGCCAATTGCGTTTCTCCCATATATTGTACAATTCTTGTATTTCCTTTTTCCTCCAATCACAGAACTCCTGCTATTGTGCCATTGCTCATCATCCCATCCCACACCTATCACAATAGTCACTCAGCATCACCCTCCTCACATAGACCAGGCCAGTTTCTGTCTCACATCTCCATACTTAGTAACCTGGCCAGCCCTTATGCACTTTAGATGGAGTTCCAATCTAGGTAGCTAGTAGTATATAAACCCCCATGTAACTCGTCAGAACTCCAATCAATTTTTCTTGGGTCTTTCCTCACAAGGCACCCACTCTACTAGGAGTTTGATTAATATCACTTTGCCTTTTGCTTTACCCCTACACTTCTGCTACACAGCCAAAGGTACCTAGTGCCCAAGGTTGTTTCATTAAGAATTGATTGCTCACTTCACTGTCATCATCACCAATGACCTCCTCAAAGCACCCCACCCTCTTCAGAACACAGGACCCTCACCAGCAGTGAGCAGTATTGTACTGACATTCAGCCTTTTTAACATCAAAGGACACTAGTGAATGCTAATCATGCCCAATTGGCCCCCACTTCTCTTGTGGCTGAGCAAGAAGTTGGACAGTGTCTAGTAGTCACCCCTTGCCCACAACACCCAATTAACCTTGACCTCCTTGCCTCTGTCACTTTGTGCCTCAAAGCTAATGCTGCTGCTAAGCTAGAAAGGAGCCAGCAGGATTTCCAGTAGGAGTTTGATGATCACATTGCTAAGTGGAGTTGAAGGAGTACTTGGGCTTCATCAGCTATGCCCAATCTAGTTTATCCCCCATCACTCTTTGCTGATCCAAATGACCTCATTCTGCCTACACCTCCTCTTCTCTCACCTGCCACCCTCCATTGCCTCATAGCTGAGGCAGAAGAGCACCAACACCAGTGCACCACCTATGCCACCTTCATCAAGGCACAACTCACTTGCCCCCTTACACACTCCCCTGACTATTGCATCTGCAATAGACCCTACCCTTTTCACCATCCACAATGCCTATTCTGCCCAAACAAGCACACCACTTCAAGTATTGTTTACACAGAAGATACTCCTGGCTGTCTTTGCCCCTGAAATAGCTTGTGGTGACCTGCCAAATATCTTTAAAACTTTTATTTCTTACTTGTTACTCACTCCTCATTCTCCTTTTCATACCTACAGATGTTCCCACTTTTCTTCTATTACTCCCTGTTCATTTCTTGCTTTATCAGTTTCTTGTTACTTGTCTTGCTTACCTATTTCATTGTTTGCACAGCTCAAATGAACTGTAATACCCTTGTCCTTTTTGTTTGTATACCTTACAGTGAGTACTCTCTAGGCACTACCTCTGCTACAGCTTTACATGGAGAAACCTTCCAATATGAAGTAAACCAGAATGGCTGGGCAGAGAACACTCAAGCCTGGTAGTTATTCTTTGAAATTCATAAAGCTCTCAGTTTAGCCATAGAAAGATTACTAAGCAAACCAAAGAAGCACTCAGGTCCAAGAAAGATATGGATCCTAAACAGGCTGAGATCCAGAGATTGGCAAGATCAGAAGACTGTCATCTGCTTGAGACCTCTAGCACTGCTCCCATTTGAGAGCCAAAGAAGCCAAAGAAGCTGGTACAAGAAAGCCATGACTAAGACAGTAAAGAAAGAAACTCATTTCCAATATGTTGCAGGCACTCCTCAATATGCTCACTGACCCTACTGTCAGGATAATCAACAAGCTGAATGCAGTGGCAGCTGAGTTTGCTACCATAACCCAGCAGAATGTACAGCTTGTGCAGTCATTGGATGTCTCAAACAACAAAATCTTGTGCCTCAAAACCCTAGTAATGACTGGCCAAGCAACAGTCATGACACTCCAAGGTCAGATTGCAGCTGCTGGTCCCCCTGGGATAGTGAAGAAAGTTGAATTGTTTGCAGATCCTGGTGAGTATGACAGCAATATTGTCAAGTTCAAAGAATAGTAGGGCAAGATAAAAGCATGGCTCAAAGTAAATGCCCACATTGCTCCAGCCACTAGCTATGAAGCAGTCATTGCAGTACTTTCCTGCCTCAAAGGACCCAAAGCTGGATTATTTGCACAGACCCATCTTGCCTGAGGCAATATCTATACTTGGAACAACCTAGAAGGAGAGGTTGAGGGACTATTCCAGGTCACTAACCAGAAAGATTGGGTGTGCCAACAGCTTAAAGAATTCAAGCAAGGAGGTATGAAAACTGACAACTTCCTAGTTCAATGGGAAGCCCTCTACCAGCAAGTAGACATCGATGACATCCATGTAATACACCTGCTAGAGCAGAACACCTCCTGCCATATCATCACACAGCTGTTCAAAGAAGGAAAGAGGTCCAACAGTCCAGCAGTCTACTTAACCAATATCAGAAAAACCAACACCACAATAGAAGCCCTACAGTATATTTGGAGATCAGAGAGAAGGATCCCAAATAGGATAAGCATGTGAGGCTTAGCAGCCAAGAACATTGAAGAAGAAGTTTTTGCCCTTAGCAGCAGCGACAATCAGGCCAAGTGCTTCAATTGCAAACACACTGGTCACTGCATCAAAGATTGTAGGCAGCCAAGAGTCAACCAATGCCCATCCTGCAAGTTTGTCCAAGGCAGGCATAGCACCTACTGCAAGTTATGAAAGACAATCTGTTGCATTCTGCTCACTAAAGATGAAGAGTTTGACTGCAACACCCTGCTTAGGATGGAAGAGTTAGCTGTGGTGGTGAAGAAACAGTCCAACCCCAAGGAAGAGTCAGGTTTTCAAGTTGTTCATTATAACAACAAGGGAAAAGGCAAAGCCTAAAGGGCATGTTGGGTGCCCTGACAGCTAGAGAAAGATTTATTGCACATTCCTACCATTTCCATATCACCCCTAACAACTGTATAGTACCTATTTTCTTGCCTGGTCAAGAGGAGTCCACTTTGTGGCTTGGCAGCAACCATGAACCAAATGCCATGCTTAATTCCTCTTTATACCCCACTCCACCTCTGATTCCCCCATGTATGCAAACCCTGACAACCACTCCCCCAGTCATTTGCATTCTCAACACCAATTGGTGAGAAATCTCCCTCAAAGTATAGGTCAAGACTAAGACTGGTGACTTTGTAACCACTTCCACCTTACTTGATAGCAGGGCACAGTCCACCTTTGTGCACAAGGACTTTGCCAGGAAGCACAGCATCCCTCTTGAAAAGCTTGACAACCCCATACTCATTTATAATGCCAATGGAACCCTGAACAAAGCAGGCCCAGTAACACACACCACCACTGTTCTACTAGAATATCAGGGCCATGTAGAGAAGACTCAGGTTGAAGTAACAGACCTCAGAATGAAGGATCTTATCTTGGGGTACCCATGGTTGAAGACACACAACCCCAAGATTGATTGGAAGAAAGGAACTGTTGAGCTATCAGATTGCCTGAAGCTATGCAACTATGAAGGAATCTCTCAGATAGTCTGATGAGCCAAAAAACAGGAGAAAGAGGCAGAAATAGACATGAAAGAGATGAAAGAAGCCTCAGAAGCAGAACCAAGGGCCTGAGATCTAGTCCTAAAGGAGTATCACCCATATCTTTGGGTGTTTGAGCAGAAAGAGTCTGAGCAAATGCCTGTATGGAAACCCTGGGATTACACAATCAAATTAAAGGACTCCTTCAAGCCAAGGAAAGGGCAGAACATCCCACTAAGCCCACAAGAGCAAAAAGAAGTAAATGACTTCATCGACAACCAGCTATGCAAAGGATATATCCGTCCCTTGAAGTCTGAGCAGACAGTACCAGTCTTCTTTGTATCAAAGAAGGATGGAAAGAAGCACATGGTCCAAGACTACAGATATCTTAACAAACACACTGTGCATAACAACTACCCACTGCCCCTCATCTTGCAGCTAGTTGATCAACTTAAGAATGCTCACCTCTTTACCAAAATGGACTTATGCTGTAAATACAACAATGTCTGCATCAAGGAAGGTGATAAATGGAAGGCCACATTCACCTGTCACTGTGGTGCCTTTGAGCCCCTCATCATGTTTTTTGGGCTCTGTAACTCACCAGCAACCTTCCAAACAATGATGAATGAAATCTTTGCTGACATGTCTGCCAATGTACTCATTTATATAGATGACCTGATGATCTTCACCCCAACTGATGACAAGCAAGCACATTAGAAGGTCATACTAGAAGTACTCCAGTGACTCAAAGAAAATAATCTGTTCGTCAAGCCCTCCAAGTGCATATTCTTAGTGCAGAAAGTTGAGTTTTTGGGAATGATTGTAGGAGTGAACAGAGTAAGCATGGATGGCACCAAGGTAAAGGCAATCATGGACTGGCCCAGGCCTAAGGATGTTCAAGGAGTCCAATCCTTCCTCAGAATGGCAAATTTCTATCACAGATTCATCCAGGACTTTGCCAAGGTAGTGTGCCCATTGCACAACCTAATCAGGAAGGACAAATCCTTCTGCTAGACAGATGCCAAAGAAGTGGCCTTTACAAACCTCAAAGAGGCATTCACCACAGCACCTGTACTCACTTATCCAGACAACAATAAGCAATACCACCTCAAGTCCAATGCCTCATCCTTCACCACCAGAGCAGTACTGCTAGTGGAACAAGGAGACAAGTGGCATCCTGTTGCATACTCATCACACACCATGACACCCAAAGAGCACAACTACCTGATTGTGGACAAAGAGATGCTCAGCATCATCAGGATGCTGGAGACATGGAGGCACTACTTGGAAGGAACCACCCATGAGTTTCAGATTTGGAATGACCATTAGAATCTGACATGGTTCATGACCCAATAGAACCTCAACCGGCAACAGGCCTGTTGGGCCCAGTACTTGTCCCAGTTCAACTTTAAATGGTTCCACAAACCTGGCTCCATAATGGGCAAGGCAGATACCCTCAGCAGGAGGGAAGATCTGGCAGTAGGCAATGAAGATGACAACCAGCAGGTGCTAGTAGTTCCCCTGGAAACCATCAGCATACAGGAGACAAAGAACACTTCAACACCAGTCATCTTGCATTCTAGTGGAGACACCTTAATGGATCAGATTTCCCATGAAACAATCAAGCTTCCAGCACTGGTCCAGGCCTGTCTGGAGGCATCAGGGTACACCATCTCCAATGACTATTGCATGAAACAAGGGAAAGTATTCATACCCCTGGCCTGCAGGCCCCAAGTTCTCCAGCTACATCACAATGCACCCTTTACAGGACATCCCAGAGTAGAAAAGACAATGGAACAACTCCAACAAAGCTATGACTGGCCAACCATGGCCAAGGATGTGCAGGAATATGTCAAGCATTGCAGCCACTGTGCCCAGGTGAAACCAAGCAACCAGCTCCCAGCTGGAAAGCTCCAGCCTCTACCAATCCTGGCAAGGCCCTGGCAGGACATTTCTATGGACTTCATCACTGGACTCCCAAAGTCCAACTCCTACACCACCATCCTGACTGTAGTCAACCAATTCTCCAAAGCCATTGAATTCATCCCCTACAACACCACCTGCACTTCAGTGGACCTTGCTGGTATCTACCTCCATCATATCTGGAAGCACCATGGGCTTCCCCACAGCATCATATCCAACTGAGGCCCCCAGTTCACCTTCAAGCTAATGACTGATCTTTGTTACCAACTCTGCATCGAGCAATGGCTTTCCACAGCATACCACCCTCAGACCAACAGGCAAACCAAATGCATGAACAGAGAAGTCAGGCAGTATCTCCACCTCTACTGCACCAATCACCCAGAAAGCTGGTCTGAATGGCTATTCCTCACCCAGTTCACCATTAATAACTGAGTCTCCTCTGCCACCAGTAAATCCCCTTTTGCCCTCACTCACACCTATTTCCTGGTTATCAGCATCAAGCCAACTGTCATGCCATCCCCTACCACTGATAACCTAGCCAAACAGTATGCTTCTCACCTTGCTGATGCTCAGAAGCACCTTTATGACTCCCAAAAGTGAATAAAATGCTCCACTGATCCTCACCACTCCTCCACACCCCTATATTAGCCCAGAGACAAAGTCTGGCTCTCCTCTGAACATTTCCACACATCCCAGCCAGCCAAGCTCCTCAACCAATGGCTTGGCCTGTTCCCCATCATTGACCTTGTTGGACCAAATGCAGTCTGCCTCCAGCTCCCTACCTCATACCACATCCACCTTGTCATCAATGTTTCCTGTGTCAAATCATATCTTACCCCTCTGCCAGGACAGCATGTTCCTGCATCCTCTACCCCAGTTATTTTACCTACTGACACTGATGGCAAATACAAGGTAGACTACATCATTGACTCTCACTCCCGCAGATGCAGCCTCCAGTACCTGGTTCACTGAAAGGGCTATAACACCTCTGAATGCACTTGGGAACCCTACTCCAACCTCACCCATGCCCCCAATGCCATCACTGCTTTCCACCATGCCCACCCTTCTGCTCCTCACTCTGTCTCCTTTATTGACATCCATGCCCTTTTCCCTCAGATCCATCTGAAATCTGGACCTTAAGGAGGGGAACATGTTATGCTCCGCTCCCTTACCACTACACTCCCTACACTCTTTTTTCTACATTCCCTTCTTTAGGCATAGACACCCATGCCCCTTGAGCCACAACTCGGTAACATCTGCCCATGCTCCCATGCCACCATAGCAGCTTAGAGCATGAGGGCACCTGACCAAGGTAGTGTAAAGCCCCTCTTACCTAAGCAGCTGACAACATAGCAACTGTGGATGGCACCATCACTTGCCATACTCACACACTCCAATCCCATGCCAATCATGTTTCTCCTGCATATCATACAATTCTTGAAATGACCTTGGGTGCAAGGCACTAGGAGGCATATAGAGTGGAGAGTAGCAAAGTGAAGCGAAACAGACAGATGGACCAATCTTCTAGTAAAGTGGGTGCCTTGTGAGGGAAGACCCAAGAAGAATTGATTAGGACTCCAATATAATACAGGCGGTCTTATATACTACTACAATTGGGATTCAAGTGGAGCCTAAAGTAAGTAAGGGCAGGTTGAGATACTAAATATGGAAGTGTGAGACAGAAACTGGCCTGGTCTGTGCAAGGGAGGTGATGCTGCAGGCTAAATGCTACTGGAGTGAGAAACGAAGGTGTGCGATGGCATGATAGTGAGGTTAATGCCATTGGAGTGGGAATGGATTGTGTACTATGGCATGCTATGCATGGATATTGCTATTGGGGTGAGAGTGCCTTGTGCGAGATGGCACAATTATGGCTGCGGATTGCCTAAGTGCTGCAGGCAGCATCAGTATCTGGGTAATTGGGTCTTTACTCTACTGTGGTCCAGTGCCTGGAATGTTGTGGGTACTGTGCCAGCCGGTGTGGGTGTGAGACTCAGGCAATACCGAGTCGCAGCACTGTGGCATGGGTGAACAAGGCTAAAGAAGGCAATGTAGGAAAGAGTGGAACATAGCGTAGCCATGAGCGTAACACATCCCCTCTCTTAAGGCCCAGATTCCAGATGGGCAGAAGGGAAGATGGTGTGAATGGCAGAGTGAGAGACAGGACGAGGGGTGGAAGGGTGGGCACAGTGGAAGGCAGTGAGAGCATCCAGGAAATTAGTGAGGTGGGAGTGGGGTTCCCAAGTGCGTTCGGAAATGTCATACCCTTTCCAGTGGACAAGATATTGGAGGCCATGGCCAGCAAGGTATTACGACCTCGCGCGCGGCATCCACCTTTTCCCCTTCCTTTCTTGGGCTCTCCCCTATTCCAGCACCGGTAGAACTCCCAGCTCACCTACTAACAGCATTCACATGCCATACGATGGCTGCGCCAAGCTGTGATTACCTTAGTAAGCATGCCCAGACCCTAGCACAGCCCCATGACGTTATCATCATGCCATACTGCACCATTCTGATGCCATATCACATCATCGGCCCCTGGGCTGCGCAAGGCAGTGCAATGACTCCCCATGACTCGTCTTCAGCCAGTAGTGTAAGACCCGCACTCCCATGTCTACCCTGAAGAGCCTGTATGTAGTAATAGGATGACCACACGTACAAACAACCTGTAACCGTATATAAGGATGGCAATTCACCCCCAGAATCCTCATTCGAGTTATTCTGGGTTTTCCCCTTAGTTCTCAGTCGACACCTGGGTGCCCTCTAGCTCTAGTCATCCCTCTACTCGCTGTTCACCGCCAGCTCACTAGCAGCCCCGCCTAAGGGTTGTATCACAAGGTGGGAGTCGACAATATATTTGACCTCATATTCAGAGATAGCAGGGTCAGCAGCCAGGGAAGAGGGATTGGGGAGAGGAGGGTGCTGACCAGGAAGTGGGGCTATGAATGGCTTAATCCGCGAGATACTGAGGATGGGGTGAATACGGTATGAGGGTGGCAGTGCGAGGCAGACTGCGTTGGGGCCAACAAGGCTGGTGATAGAGAATGGGCTGATCCAGCAATCAGTGAGTTTTGGGGAGCCCGGGATGGAGAGATGCTTGGTAGAGAGCCAAACCTTATCCTTGACCACATAGGAGGGGGTCAGAGAATGCTTTCTGGTGGCTGCTCGCTTCATTGTATCTTGTGAGGCATGGAGGTGGTCCCTTGCTTCCACCAAGTGGTTGGCATACTGGTTAGTGAGGTTATTGGCTGTGGGGGATTGGGTGACAGTAGGCTCTACCCTGAGGACCGGGGTGTAGATAAGGGTAAGCTGGAAGGGGGACTTGCCAGAGGCAGACGAGACCCAACTATTGATGGTGAACTGTGCAAGCGGGAGCCATTCACTCCAGGAATCAGGGTGGTCCGCGCAGTAGGTGCAGAGGTATTGACCCACCTCCCAGTTCATGCATTCAGTTTGCCCATCAGTCTGGGGGTGATAGGCAGTGGAGAGCTGCTGGGAGATCTGGAGTTGGTGACACAGATCAGTCATGAGCTGTGATGCAAACTGTGGGCCCCAATCCAAGACGATGGTCTTCGGGAGACCATGGTGCTTCCAGACATGGTGCAAGTAGATAGTGGCGAGGTTGAGGGACATACAGGTGGAATTGCAGGGGACGAGCTTGACTGCTTTGGAGAAGCGGTCGACGGTGGTGAGTATTGCAGTGTACAAGTTGAAGAGAGGTAACTCCATGATAAAGTCCATGGAGACATCCTGCCAGGGGCCTAAGGGCACTGGTAGGGGCTGGAGAGGGCTGGCAGGTGGTTTGTTGGACAGCTTTGTCTGGGCACACCTTGGGCATCTCTTTACATAGTCAGCAGCATCGATGGCCAAGGAGGCCCAGTCGTAGTGCTGCTGCAGCAACTTGACAGTTCGTGCGACTCCAGGGTGTCCTGCTACTGGGATGTCATGGTGTAGGCGGAGTACCTTGGGTCGGCAGGTGGGTGGAACATATACTCTTCTGTCCTTCATCCTACATCCATCCTGGATATGATACCCTTGGCTTTCTAACCTCTTTTGCACTGGGTGGGGAAGCTTGATCGTCTCATGAGAGATCTGATTGGTTAGGTGGTTGCCGGAATGGTGGAGCACTGTTGCTTCCTTGGTCACTGGCTTCTGCTCCTCTGCGATTGGATTCTTGATCTGCTGTGCCTATATCTGCTTGGGGGGTATCACCACCACATCATGGTTGTCTTCTGCATCTCCTACTGCTAGATCTTCTCTCCTGGACAGCATGTCGGCTTTACCCATGGTTGACCCGGGTTTATGACACCACTTGAAGTTAAAGTGGGAGAGATACTGTGCCCATTGGGCTTGCCTCTGGTTGAGGTTTTGCTGGGTCATGAACCAGGTGAGATTCTGGTGGTTATTCCATACCTCGAAC
Source organism: Tylopilus aff. callainus (assembly GCA_038093995.1). NCBI lineage: Eukaryota > Fungi > Basidiomycota > Agaricomycetes > Boletales > Boletaceae > Tylopilus > Tylopilus aff. callainus. The sequence goes on along the minus strand of JBBPTI010000152.1, from coordinate 2,442 downwards.
TGTTGTTCAGCCCCTTTCAAGTAGTGTCGCCAATCTTCCAAACCCCTAATAATGCTCAACATCTCCTTGTCAGCAATGGGATAGTTGTGCTCTTCCGGTGTCATTGTGTGCGAGGTATAGGCTACGGAGTGCCACTTTTTGTCTTCTTCCACCAAGAGCATGCCCCCCATTGCATAGGAGGAGGCATCGCACTCAAGTTGATACTTCTTGTTATAATCTGGGTAGGCTAGGACCAATGCAGTAGTGAATAAGTCCTTAAGGCGGTTAAAGGCCTCCTGGCACTTGTCAGTCCAGCAAAAGGGTTCATCCTTCTGGGTAAGATCATGGAGCAGTCTGGTGATCTGCATGAAGTCTTGTATGAAGCACTGATAGAAGTTGGCCATACCTAGAAAGGCCCGGACTCCTCTGACAGTGGTTGGCACCAGCCATTCCTTTATGGCTGTGACTTTACTCGGGTCCATGCTTACCCTGTTTATTCCAATGATCATCCCAAGGAATTCCAACTCTTGCACCCCAAACGTGCACTTCTTGGGTTTGACAAAGAGGTCATTTTCTGCTAGGTGCCTGAGGACCTCAAGGACTATCTTTTTGTGGGCCCAGCAATCATCTGTGGGGGTAAATATTAGGAGGTCGTTGATGTAGACCATGACATTTTCAGCCATGTTGGCAAAGATGTCATTCATCATGGTCTGGAAGGTCACTGGAGAGTTGCAGAGGCCAAAGAACATGACTAGGGGTTTGAAGGCCCCTTGATGGCAAGTGAATGTGGCCTTTCATTCATCCCCTTCCTTGATGCGGATGTTGTTATATCCCCACTGGAGATCCATCTTGGTAAAGAGGCAGGCAGAGTGGAGCTTGTTGACTAGCTGGGTGATGAGCAGGAGCAGGTAGTTGTTGTGCACCATATGCTCATTGAGGTACCTGTAGTCCTGTACCATTCACTTCCGGCCATCTTTCTTTGGTACAAAGAAGACTGGGGAGGTCTGTTCGGACTTGAAGGGTCGGATATAGCCTTTTGCCAGCTGCTCATCAATGAAGTTGTCTACCTCCTTCTGTTTCTGTGGGCTCAAGGGAATGTTGTACCCCTTGTGGGGGACGAAAGTGTCTTTTAGCTCAATAGTGTAATCCCAGGGCTTTCGAATTGGCATGCACTCAGACTCCTTCTGCTCAAAGGTCTTGAGGAAGTGGTGGTACACTGGGGATACTAACTCCTGTGGAGCTTTTCCTTCTTGCTTTTGTCTGGTGTTCTGCTGCTCCTCGGTGACCTGGATTTCCTGTTCTTCTGCTTGGCAGATTACCCACAAGACCCTGGAGTAGTTGCATAACTCAGGGCATTCTGGTAGTGTGACCAAACTGGTCTTCCAATTGATATGGGGGTTGTGCTCTTTCAGCCAAGTGTACCCTAGGATTAGGTCCTTGTTTCCCAGATCCGTTACCTCAACCTGGGTCTTCTCTATGTGACCCTGATATTCCAATAGGATGGTAGTGGCGTGGGTCACAGGACCTGCTTTGTTTGGTATACCATCGGTGTTATAGACATATATGGGCTGGGGAAGTTCCTTAGTAGAAATACAATTCTGGCGGATGTACTCTCGGTGTATGAAGGAGGACTGGGCACTGCTGTCAAGCAGGGCAGACACTGGTATAAAGTCACCAGCCCTAGTCTTGACTTGGACTTGCAAGAGGATCTCTTTGTGCTTCTGCTGCCCTAGAATGCATATCTGAGGGGGAGATGTTGGGATTTCTTTGCATGTGTGGGGAGGCATATACTTGTTAGAGGAATTAAGCACAGCATTGGGTTCACAGTTGCTGCCAAGCCATTGGGGAGCAGGCTCCTCTAGACTGGGCAATCTAAGGGAAATACACCATTCTCAGTCTTTAGAGATGATAACATGGGTAATAGGGGTGTGCTTGGTTAGAGTCTTACCGGCCTTTGGAACACCCAACACGTTCCTTAGGCCCTGCCTTTTCCCGTCATCTGGAATCCTTCGATTGGAAAATCCAGACTCATGTCCAGATTGTTTCTCTTGTGTATCTCTTCTGCTAATTCAGCAATCCTTACTGGGGCTTCCGAGCCCATGGGTTCTTCTTCTTCTGCTAGTGGGATCCTCCACAGCATTTTCCTTTTGGTGCAGTAAGCACTGTGTCCACCATGAACAAACTTACAGGCTGGACATTGGCTGATCTTGGGCTTTCAGCATTCTCTGATTCGGTGGCCAGTTTGTTTGCAATTGAAGCACTTTGCACAGCTGTCATTGCTTGAGAGGGCAAATACAGTGAGCAACAAAACCGTTGCAATGTCTAACCCCAACATGGTGTGCAAAGCGCACCGCAATCACCCCTGGGAATTTCGCTTAGCTGTAGTAGAGACAAACAAAGTACAAACAAAGAGCTACAAAACCATCTCTTGATCATGTGATTTGGCCTAGTGGCTATGGAGAT
>JBBPTI010000151.1:0-21212 GCA_038093995.1 Tylopilus aff. callainus | reverse complement strand
TTTGTAGCCAAGAGCAAGGGCTATCTTTCATTTACCCACAGTTAAGCGAAATTCCCACAGGTGGTTGTGGTGTGCTTCATGCACCACATCTGGGTTAGGCATTGCAATGGTTTATGGAGTCACTGTAGGCCACCAGAACTGTAGTAGGAGGTGTGTCCGGACCATAAAGACACCTTTATGTCCTAAGCTGTTGTGGGCCTCCTTGATTAGCCAGTAGTGTTGGTCCTCTGGAGCTACTAGCTGGTGTTGACCATGTGGCTCACGTCACCATAGAGAGCCATGGAGAAGGAAGAACTTCATCCCCAAATTGACAAAGCTCCGAAATTCTGCATCAGAAAGGTTAGTAGGATGCTCTCTAGAATTGAGAAAGCTGTGGATCAAGCAGATCTGAGCCTCCTTGATCAGCGCCTTTGGGAACCAAGGAATAGTAGAAGAGTCTGGAAAAGCACCCTGCTTGGAGATGGAAGAAGAGAAAATGGATGCATATGTAGGAGGGTTTAAGGATGCAGAAGGGGAGTTTGAAGGTGGAAGTGGGGCTAAGCAGTATAGTAAGGTATAGTCTGAGAAAGAAGACACATCTGTGGTGAATGGAAGCATCCTATTGTTCAATAAGGTAATGGAGAAAGAATAAGAGTTGTCAAGCCATTCCTTGATGTCATCTACCTCAGGTGGATCATCATTGGCATGAGGATGTCACAACAGACTGTCAGGTCCAGCATGCCTTTTGGCAGGTACATGATGAAGCTGAAAATGGAAAAGGAGAATACCAGCAATCCATCGGTTGATGGTTGCATTCAGTTGTAAGTCCGGGTTGTTGATCATATCCTGGACGTACTTCATGTCGATCTCAACGACAAGGTTAGTTACTCCAAATATAAAAATGCAAACCAAGCGCAAAGCTCGGAACAGTCTGTATAGCTCAAGCTTTGCCTGAGAGTAGTGGCTCTCAGTGGGTGTAAGGCTGATAGAACAGAAGCAGTTTGGATAGCATTTGCCATCCTCACCCTCCTATGAAAGGATGAATCCAACTGCAATGAACAAAGTGTCCACAGCAAGGACAACCTCATGGCTGGACTCATAGTCCAGCCTTTGTAGTGCGGGTGACTTAACAATCTCGTCCTTTAGATGAGTCATAGCTTTGTGCTGGAAGTCACCCCATTCGAAGGGCACATCCTTGCAGGTTAGGTTAACAAGTGGACGAGCTATGGCAGTGAAATTGTGAATGAAGATTCAGACTACTCCACAGGTTCCGAGGAACCCACAGACTTGCATCAAGGTCTTGCATTCAGGCCAATTGTGGATTTTCTGCACCTTTATTTTGTGGGGAACACAGCCTTTGAAGGTGCACTTGTGTCTGACTATAGTGGCATCAGGGGTGGCAAGGACAAACTTCTTAGCAGATACTGTTGCACCAATGTTCTGCAGGTGCTGCAGGATTCTGTGAACGACAGTTAGGTGGTTCCAGATAAAAGTCCAAATGCCTGGATTTGCCGAGATGGTTTTGTATGTATCATCCAGTCATTTGTAATGCTCATGGCTATGCTATGTTCCATTCTTTCCTACAGTTCCTTCTTTAGCCACTTTGACCCACACCACAGCACCACAACTCAGTATTGCCCATGTCTCCTTCCCACACCAGCTAAGCACAGTACCTGCAGCATTCCAGGCACCAGACCACGGTAGAGTAAAGACCTGATTACCTGGGTACTGCTGCCAGCCGCAGCACTTAGGCAATCTGCAGTTGCAATGGCACCATATGTCGCCACCCAGTCGCACGCCAATAGCAATACTTGCGCATCACATGCCATAGTACACTATCTGTTCCCACTCCAATGGCATTAATCTTGCAATGGCACCATCACTTGCCACCCTCTCCCACTCCAGTAGCATTTAGCCTGCAGCATCGCCTCCCTTGCACGGACTAGGCCAGTTCTCATCTTGCACTTCCATACTTAGTATCTTGGCCTGCCCTCACTTACTTTAGGCTCCGCTTGAATCTCATTTGTAGTAGTATATAAGACCGCCTGTATTATATTGGAGTCCCAATCAATTCTTCTTGGGTCTTCCCTCACAAGGCACCTGCATACTAGGAGATTGACTCACTTTCCCATTTCGCTTCACTTCACCACTCGCCCCCTTGTGCGCTGCACCCAGGGCATTCATCCTGCTTCGTTCCACTCGACACCTCCTAGCATTTTGCCCAAGGTCATTTCATTAAGAATTGATTCCCCTCTTTGCCACTGTCACCATTGTTGACCACCCCAAAGGCCCCACCCATCACCAACCCCTGTGCTATCAGTAAGCAGAGCAGTACCCATGTCCCCCTTATTGATGTGGAAGGACACTAGTGAACAGTACATGTGCCAAGTCAGCCCCCATTGTTGTAGTTGGCAGCTCAACAGGCAGACACTGTCTAGTAGTCACCCCTCGCCCAGTTCGCCCCATCAACCTCAACCTCCTCGCCACTGTTGCTTCCCATCTCGAAGCTGACACTGCTGCTGCTGCTGAGAGAGAGCAGAGAGAGCTGTGGGAAGAGATTGACCAGGCAATAGCAGATTTCGCCATGAGGTCCAGGGCTTCAGATATACCCACATTTGTTTATCCCCCATCCATAATCACTGACATCGACCCGAACGACTTCGTTTGCCCCACACCACCTATCCCCTCACCTTCCACTCTTTGCCGGCTCATCACCAAAGCCGAGGAACAAACCCACCACTATGAGGAGTACGCAGCCCACATAGAAGCCCAGCTCGCTGCTCCCCTTCCTCTATCCCCAGACTACTGCGCCTGCTGTAGGCCGGATTGCCTCCGCCACCCCTTCCGCTTTCCGCCATTCCACTTGCACCCGAAACAGTCTGGGACATCTGGTACCATACTGGTGCACAGTCTCAACAAGCCAGGCCGCCTCTGCCCAAGAAACCTTCTGAAGCAGCCCAGCAAGTTCCTTTAGTGTTTCTTTTTGTACTTACTTGTTTGTGTTTGCCTCTTTTTTTAGTTTTAGCCTTCTTCTCCAAGGATGTTCCCACTTTTCTTTTGGTATTCCCTTTTAGCTTCCTGTTTTATTTCTTTCTTGTTACTTGTGTTTTGCATTTATCATCTTCTCTCCCGCGTTCAGTTTGATTGCAATACCCTTTTGATTTCTTTGCAATTACCCACAGGTGAATACTCCCTCCTCATCTCCACACCCACCGGCACACGAGGCTGCAACTTCAGATACGAGAACACACCTACCAACTGGGTGGAGTCAGCACCCCAGGACAACTGGTAGTTACCCCACGCAGATTCATTTGAACTAAAGTTCCTGGCTCCAGCTATAGGGGGATTACTTAGCAAGCTGAGAGAATGCTGCACACATCCTGAAGGAAGAGTAATCAGGATCCTCAATAGGCCACATCCAGGAGACTATCGAGATCAGAAGACTGTAGTCCGCATGAGACCTCTAGCGCCGCTTCCATTTGAAAGGCCCAGCTGCAGCTGGTATAAGAAACACAAGGTACCAGTAATCAAGAAAGAAGTACATTTCCAGTATGTCGCAGGTACTCCTCGATACCATTGCAGACCCCACTATTCCTCTGCTGGACAAACTCGCTGCCATTGCAGCCAAGTTCACCACTGTCACCACTCAGAATATCCAACTTGCTCAATCGCTGCACACATCCAACAACGAGATCATTCGTCTCAAGCAGCTAGTGACGGTAGGCCAAGCCACAGTAGCCACTCTCCAGGGTCAGATCGCCACAGCAGGCCCTTCAGGTACTTCGAAGAAAGTTGAACTCTTTGCCGACCCAGGCGAATACGATGGGTCCATCGGCAGGTTTGAAGAATGATGGGCCAAGATGAAAGCATGGCTCCGCATCAACGCGCATGTTGCCCCCACAGGAAGCTACGAAGCGGTTGTGGCAGTACTTTCCCGGCTCAGAGGACCTAAAGCTGGCCCATTCATGCAGACATGCCTCGCCTGAGGCAATGCATACTTGTGGAAGGACTGCAAGGCCGAGATCGAGGGCCTTTTCTGTGCCACCAACCAGAAAGATTGGGCATGCCGCCAGCTGGAGAAGTTCAAGCAGCAAAACATGTGGACCAACGACTTCCTAGTCTGCTGGGAAGCCCTATACCAGCAAGCACAAATCGACGACACGCACGTGGTCCACCTTTTGGAACAAAACATGGCCTGCCACATCATATTACAGATCTTCAAGGAAGGGAAGCACCAGGACAAACCAGCGCTCTATTTGGACAACATCAGGAAGACCAGATGCACAATGGAAGCACTCAGCTTCATAAGGGGGTATGAAAGGAAGGCCCCTGCAAGGATTAGCAGTCGAGGGTTAGCGTGGGAGAACACTGAAGAAGATATGTATGCCCTCCCAAGCAGTGATGCCTGCACAAAATGCTTCAATTGCAAACAAACTGGCCACAGAATTCGAGAATGCCAGAAGCCGAAGATAAATCAATGCCCAGCCTGTAAGTTTGTTCATGGTGGGCATAGCACTTATTGCACCAGAAGGAAAACACTGTGGAGGATACTGCTAGCTGAGGATGAAGAACCCACCGGACCCAAAGCCCCAGTAAGGATTGCTGAATTAGCAGAAGAAATAAGCAAGAGAAACAACCCAGAGATGGGTTTGGATTTTCCAATTGAAGGATCCCAGATGAAGGGAAAAGGCAGGGCCTAAGGAACACGTCGGGTGCTCCAAAGGCCGGTAAGATTCCAACCAAGCACGCCCCCATTACCCATGTTATCATCTCTAAAGACTGAGAATGGTGTATTCCCCTTAGATTGCCCGGTCTAGAGGAGTCCACTCCCCAGTGGCTCAGTGGCAACTGTGAACCAAATGCCATGCTTAATTCCTCTAACAAGTATACTCTTCCACATGTGCACAAAGAAACCCTGACTAACCCCCCACAGATTCACATACTAGGGCAGCAGAAAAGAAAAGAGATACTTATGCAAGTCCAGATCAAAACTTGCACTGGCAACTTCATCCTGGCATCCGCCCTGCTCGATAGCGGTGCCCAATCCTCATTTATACACCAAGAGTATGTCCGCCAAAACTGTATCCCTACTGAGGAACTCCCACAGCCCATATATGTTTACAACACTGACAGGACCCTGAACAAAGTGGGGCCTGTAACCCATGCAGCCACTGTCTTATTGGAATACCAGGGTCATGTGGAAAAGACCTGGGTAGAGGTAACCGACCTAGGAAGCAAGGATCTGATTTTGGGATACACATGGCTAAAAGAACACAACCCACAGATCAATTGGAAGACCAGAACGGTCTATATGCCAGACTGCCTGGAGCTATGCAACTACTCAGGAGTATTGCAGGTCATCCACTGAGCAGAGGAACAGGAGATCTGGGCCGCCGAGGAGCAGCGGCACACTAGAAAACAACAAGAAGGGAAAACTCCCCAAGAGTTAGTACCCCTGGTGTACCACTGCTACCTAAAGACCTTTGAGCAGAAGGAGTCCAAGCAGATGCTGGTTAGGAAGCCATGGGATCACGCCATCGAGTTAAAAGACACCTTCGTCCCTTGGAAGGGCCACAACATCCCCCTTAGCCCACAGGAGCAGAAGGAAGTGGACGACTTCGTAGATGAACAACTTGCCAAAGGCTATATCCGCCCCTCCAAATCTGAACAGACTTCCCCAGTGTTCTTTGTGCCAAAGAAAGATGGCCGAAAGTGCATGGTACAGGACTATCGATACCTCAATGAGCATACAGTCCGCAACAATTACCCACTCCCACTCATTGCCCAACTAATCAACAAGCTCCACACCGCTTGCCTCTTCACCAAGATGGATCTCCGCTGGGGCTATAACAATGTCCAGATAAAGGAAGGAGATGAATGGAAGGCCGCTTTCACTTGCCACCGCGGCACGTTCAAACCGCTAGTAATGTTCTTCAGGTTATGCAACTCACTGGCCACATTCCAGACCATGATGAACAACATCTTCACTGACATGGCCGAAAATGTCATGGTATACATTGACAACCTGCTCATCTTCACCCCCACCAATGATCGCAAAGCCCATGAGGCAGTAGTCCTGGAGGTCCTCAAACGGTTAGAAGAAAACAACCTCTTTGTCAAGCCAGAGAAGTGTACCTTCAGGGTACAAGAGTTGGAATTCTTAGGGATGATTGTAGGAGTAAACAGGGTAAGCATGGACCCAAGTAAGGTAACTGCCATAAAGGAATGGCCAGTCCCCACCACAGTCCGAGGAGTTTGGGCCTTTCTAGGCATGGCCAACTTCTATCGCCACTTCATACAGGATTTCGCTCACATCACGCAGCCACTCCATGACCTAACAAAGAAAGATGAACCTTTCTGCTGAATGGATCAGCACCAGGCAGCCTTCAACCACCTCAAGGAAACCTTTACCACCGCCCCAGTCCTAGCCTACCCAGATCACAACAAGAAGTACTGACTCGAATGTGATGCCTCTTCCTATGCGACCGGAGGGGTTCTACTGGTTGAAGAAGAAGACAGATGGCACCCTGTGGCATATGCCTTCCATGCAATGACGCTGGAGGAGTGCAACTACCCCATAGCCGACAAGGAGATGTTGAGTGTGATTAGGGGTTTGGAAAATTGGTGACACTACCTGGAAGGGGCTGAACAGCAGTTTGAGGTATGGAACGACCACGAGAATCTCAAGTGGTTTATGACCTGGCAGAACCTCAACCGGAGGCAGGCCCGATGGGCCCAATACCTCTCCCACTTCAATTTCAAGTGGTGCCACAAGTCCAGCACAACCATGGGCAAGGCCAATGCGCTGTCGCAGCAAGAAGACTTAGTGGTCGGAGATGTGGAAGATAACCATGACGTGGTAGTGATACCCCCTGAGCAGATACAGGTATGAAGGACCAAGGACCAGAATGGCAAAGCCGAGGAAGAAGGGCTGACCGAGGAAGCAATGGTCCTGCACCACTCTGGAGACTGGCTAACGGATCAAATCTCACACAAGACTATCAAGCTTCCAGCCCCAGTGCAGAGGAGGCTAGAAGGGCAGGGATACCATATCGAAGATGGATGCCAAATGAAGAGTGGCAAAGTGTATGTACCTCCAGCTTGCAGGCCCGAGGTACTCCATCTCCATCACGATGTGCCAGTGGCCGGCCATCCTGGGGTTGCACGAACTGTGGAGTTACTCTGGTGGCATTACAATTGGGCTTCCCTAGCCATCGATGCTGCTGACTACATGAAAAGATGTCCAAGGTGCGCACAAGTCAAGCCTTCCAACAGACCACCCGCTGGGTCCCTTCAGCCGTTGCCGATCCCCTCAGGGCCCTGGCAAGACATCTTGGTCAATTTCATCACCAGACTCCCTCTCTCGAACTCCTACACAGCCATACTCACCATTGTCGACCACCTCTCCAAAGCGGTCGAGCTGGTTCCTTGTGACTCCACCTGCACTTCCCTTGACCTATCCAACATCTACCTGCACCACATTTGGAAGCACCACAGTCTCCTGAAGTCCATCATTTTGGATTGGGGACCCCAGTTCGCTTCACACCTTATGACTGACCTCTGCCACCAACTATGGATCGACCAGCAGCTTTCCACTGCATACCACCCGCAGACCGATGGACAGACTGAACGGATGAACTGCGAAGTTGGACAGTACCTCCAGACTTATTGTGCAGACCATCCAGACTCTTGGAGTAACTGGCTCCCCCTCGCGCAATTCACCATCAACTCCAGAGTGTCCTCTGCCTCTGGCAAGTCCCCCTTCCAGCTCATTCACATGTATGCCCCAGTTCTCGGAATAGAACCAACTGTCACCCAATCCCCCACTGCCAATAATCTCACTAACCAGTATGCCGACCATCTGGCAGAAGCCTGAGAATGACTCTGCACCTCACAAGATACAATGAAGCGAGCAGCTGCTGGTAAGCATTCTCTGGCCCCCTCCTACTCAATTGGGGATAAGGTTTGGCTATCCACCGAGCACCTCTCCCTTCCGGGCTCACCAAAACTTACCGATTGCTGAATCGGGCCGTTCCCCATCATCAGTCTTGTTGGTCCCAACGCAGTCTGCCTCAACCTCCCCACCTCCTACTGTATTCACCCTGTCCTCAATGTCTCGTGGGTAAAACCTTTCATAGCCCTGCTTTCCGGTCAGCACCCTCCTGCCCCCAATCCCTCTTCCCTGGCTGCTGACCCCACTACCCTTGAATACGAGGTTGAGTACATCATTGACTCCCACTTGGCCAGCCAAGGCCTTCAATATTTGGTCCATTGAAAGGGGTATGATATTTCTGAGCAGACTTGGGAACCCCGTTCCAATCTTGCTCACTCCCCCAACACCCTTGCTGCCTTTCACTGTGCCCACCCTTCCGCCCCTTGCCTTGTCTCTCACTCCACCATTCGCACTATTTTCTCTTCTGCCCATCTGGAATCTGGGCCTTAAGGAGGGGGACGTGTAATGCTCACGGCTACGCTACATTCCATTCTTTCCTACAGTTCCTTCTTTAGCCACTTTGACCCACACCACAGCACCACAACTCAGTATTGCCCATGTCTCCTTCCCACACCAGCTAAGCACAGTACCTGCAGCATTCCAGGCACCAGACCACGGTAGAGTAAAGACCTGATTACCTGGGTACTGCTGCCAGCCGCAGCACTTAGGCAATCTGCAGTTGCAATGGCACTATATGTCGCCACCCAGTCGCATGCCAATAGCGATACTTGCACATCACATGCCATAGTACACCATCTGTTCCCACTCCAATGGCATTAACCTTGTGATGGCACCATCACTTGCCACCCTCTCCCACTCCAGTAGCATTTAGCCTGCAGCATCGCCTTCCTTGCACGGACTAGGCCAGTTCTCATCTTGCACTTCCATACTTAGTATCTTGGCCTGCCCTCACTTACTTTAGGCTCTGCTTGAATCTCATTTGTAGTAGTATATAAGACCGCCTGTATTATATTGAAGTCCCAATCAATTCTTCTTGGGTCTTCCCTCACAAGGCACCTGCATACTAGGAGATTGACTCACTTTCCCATTTCGCTTCACTTCGCCACTTGCCCCCTTGTGCGCCACACCCAGGGCATTCATCCCGCTTTGTTCCACTTGACACCTCCTAGCATTTTGCCCAAGGTTGTTTCATCATTGGTGTTGGGTGCTCTTGGTCTTGATGGGGAGGTCATCAATAAATGGCATAGTGTGGTGTGGAATCTCATCTTTCAGGATGAATGCCATATCTGCCTGGTAAATCTGGACAGCATTAGTATGGCCCATCAGGAGAGTGGTGAGATGATGAGGTCTGAGTGGACTGTTGAACATAGTCATGTCCCTGAATTTGACATGCAGCAGACGCTGGTCATAGCCCATGAATAGATCCATCATTTCATAAACAGCATATCTGCCAAACGATTCAGCAAGGTGCTCCACAAATGGGGGGACTGAGGAGTTATGGATGGTAACTGCATTGAGGGGTTGGAGGTTGTGGACAAGGCAGAGGGTTTTGCTGTCCTGCTTAAGTACACAGAACCAGCAGGAGCGATAGGCTGTGGCAGAGGGTTCGTAGACACCAGAGGCGATCTGGTCTTTGATGATTTGTATCGCCTGGTCCCAGGATGATGGTGGGATGGGGATGTTGTGGAGCATCCAGGACATGTGGGGTACAGTCAGGATTTTCACCAGGGGGAAGTAGCAGTTGTCAAGGCGACCTCACTCAGTTGGTATCCACACGAAGGCCATCTCATGGTTGAGAATGAGCCAGCAGACAAGTTTGACCTCTTCAGGCCATAGCCAGTTTGCTGGGTCAAGGTCGAGTGCATCTGAGCATTCCTGTGTAAAGCAAACTCTGGGTATGAAGTCAGGGGGGTGAGTCAGCAATGGTATAAGCCCAATGAGTGGGTCATCTGGTAGCTGGTGCAGTACCTGATACTCCTCCTCGAGAGGAGCCAGGACTGGCTGGACTTTTCTGGTGACTGGCTTATAAGCTAGGGAGTGAGAAGTGGTATCAAAGGTGTATGTAGAAGAAAGGGCTTTAAGATGTGGAGTAGATAAAACAGTCTGGGTGGATGAAACAAAATGGTAAGCAGGTGAGAAAGCATAGTCCGAGACCTCGGTTGTGATCAACCAGGTCAGCTTAACAAGCAGGGGAGACATGCATGCTACTGATGAACAGTAGTTCAAGGCCTTGGTCTCAAGAGACTGAGTTGGCTGAGACAAGAACAAGAAAACAGATGATGAAGTAGAGGAAGCGAGCACGCATGGATCTTCCTGACCTTTCGGTGGTTCATTGATTCCTAAAAACCCACTTCCATGATGAATTGATGGTTCACACAGAATAGTTCACATTTGCATCATGGACATCCATTGGTCCACGTGTGGGTTGGGATTTTGTATACCTTACTGGTGTTGGGGTCTTAGAGAGTAATTAATTGTGTGCCATCAGGGGAGTCGTTGGTCATGGCTGTTATGATCACACCGTACTTGATGCTACACACAGGCCTGTGCTACACTTTTTCCTTCACTTTGGCCCTTAGCTCAGTTGCTCGCACTCCCTTGCTACGATTCCACCACCCTACGATATCCCATGATATGTGCTCCTTGCCCCTCATCGCCCCTACAGCTGCCAGGTGCCTTCCTCACCACAGCTCCCTGCACATGACCTACAGTCCCACAGTCACCTGACGACACATGATCTATCAGTGATGCCTCATGGCACAGTCTCACACCAGTCACATAAACCCGCACATGATAGGATCCAGATCCTTTGCATAGCCACTCAGCACAGCCCTTGTGCCCCAGATCAGAAATGATCCCCAATCATGGCAGACACCAGCACTTGTGGATAAACGCTGCCCTTGAAACATAAGACCCTGGACTCCTTGCAGTCACCCGACGTACACTAGCATATGCATATGCTCATGGCATACAGTACAACCACCTTAGCAATGGCTCTCATCCTATGGACTTGCCCATGGAATGCCACAATACCACACCCTTAACCCTGGCACCGCCTTCAGCACTTCATACCTCCCAGTCCCACTCCGCAGTTCCGCATCACACCATATTGCACCACAGTCATGCAATTGCTTGCCATTGCACAGCCCTTGTACCTCAGCCTATAGCAATACTCATGCATAGATACCAGCATAACTCATACAGACTCATGACCAATAGCCATTCACCTGCACCACAGCCTATGCCCTATACTGCATAGCCCTGCATAGCTGCACACAGCCCCACACAGCCCCACACTGCCCTGAGCATAGCCCCCCTCACATGGACCAAGACTTCCTTTTGACCCACAGAGACCCATGAACTCTGCAGACCATATATGGTAACTGAGCCAGCCCTTGACAGACCATATGTAGTAATAGTGTACAAATATGTACAAACCCTGTAACAGTATATAAACCCCAGCTGCTATCCTCCTAGACCCCAGTCTATCATTGATGGGTAGTGGCCACTAGCACTACAGGCCTAACCCACAATGCCGCTACACCACTAGGGTCTTGGAGGCTATTGACTGGCTGCTGTATAAATGCCATTGCCTTCCCTGCTCATATCGTACAACCAGTAAGACCCATGACAGCATGGCTCCCCTTGAAGACATATTGCAACTCTCACCATCGCTTACTGGCATTCACCACTACTAGCCCTAGGCTTGACAGCTCAGGCTTGAGTTGTTTCAGTGGCACTGAGGAGGCAGTGGAAGGGGTGCCCAAGGAGGAGGTCAAAGTTGGTGCGCAGCACTACCTGTATTTGGAGGAGGACCTCTCCTGCACTGAAATTCATGGCTAAATTTTCCACCACTCCTATGGTGGCTTCTGTGCTAGTGTTAGCATTGGACATGGTCATTACATGGTCTGACCGAACTGGGAGCCCGAGACCTTCCCATACCCATTTAGGCATGGTGATGATCTCTGAGCCTGAGTCCAGGATGGCAGTGAGTGTCCGACTGATGCTGAATACCTTTGCATCAATTGTGCACAGGGGAACAGTGTGATGAGTGATGATGAGACCATCATCATTTCAGTGGACACAGTCTCCATACTCTCAGTTGACTGCACCAGGATTGTGGCCAGCTAACTCATTGACCTGTATGACATTAGTGGTCACATCTATTCATTTGGTAGTGGCAAGCTCACGGAGTTGTTTGTGGAACTCCGGGGCTACCAACATAAGGTCCCTGACTGGGACAGGGACTGTAGAGTCTAGTACCTGGTCTAGGATATGGCAGGGGGCGGTTTCATCCTCAATGGGACACAAGTATCTGTATTGTCCTGCCAAGGCAGGGACAAGAGTGTTAGTGGGTTGGCATGAGGAGGAACATTACTATTTAAGGGAGCTGGTGTTGGAATGGTATGTGAGGGTGTTGGTGTGGGTGGTGCGATTTTGGATGAGGACAGAGTAGGGGTAGTGCAAGGTGCCTCAACCCTAGGTGACATAACCACCTGAGGGTTGGGTGGCAGCATATGTACACTGTCAAAGCATGTTTGTTTACCTTTTCCTTTGTCAGCTTTGAAGTTGGCCAAGGCTTGCACCATGTAGGGCTTGAAGTCAGGGTGCTTGAGGGTGGGATTGGAGTTGTAGTCAGTCTCTTGAACTGGGGTCATGAAGACCAATGGTTTGATGTCTATGATAGCATCAGTGTCTGGGTAGGTTAGCAATAGTAACCCTGTGGTAACAGCAGAAGAGACTTTCAACAGAGCTGGTGCAGCAGCCAGTTGGTCCAAGCATTCCTTGAGACAATGGGTCCCAGGAACACAAGGGATATGCCTACTGTCTGGCAGGTAGAGGTGGTTGTTGGTACTGCGACTTGCCTGCCCTGACTGGATATATGCATTGACATGCAGGCAACATGACATATAATGGTTGGGGTCAGTGCAGAATGTGCAAACTTGAGGGGTAGTCTGTCGAAGCGCAACCTACTCCTGTTTAATTATGGGGGCAGCAAGAGGTGTGGCAGCAGCAATGGTGGCGATAGGCTGGATAGTATGGCTGTAAGGGTGAGAAAGCAGCAGGAGTATAAGAGGGGAGAGGTTGCAGTGTGGCCCTGGTTAAAAGGAACTGGGCTGCAGCGGTGGTGTCTGCAACAGGATAGGGGTTTGATGGGTGGTGGGTGGTTTTAGTGACAAGTAGGCAGTACCAGACTTGTGTCTCAAGGTTGGCAGGAAGTCCTTTGAGGAAGAGGGCATTGCAGTCAAGGTCTGATAAAAACCTACCATTGATCAGGAATTGGGAGACCTTCATGAACTTGTGCCTATAGTCTCTGAAGTCCTTGAGAGTGTGCATGGGCTTGGCCCTATACTCTTGGACAAGATATTGGAGATCTGCCTGGCAATACTGGTTAGCACCTTTGCAACTGGGATAGAGTTCTTTAATGGCAGCAATAAAGGCTGCCCAATTGGCGGGTACTGCTGTGGCTTGGGGAAGTAACTTCTATCCTTCCAACTCTTCTAAGTCAGTGTATTAGATGGAAGTCCAGATTTTCTGGGCATTGGTGAGTGTAGCCACCATTCCTAGGAGGTCAACATCCTCCAGGAACCTTGGTAGCAAGGACGGTGTTTTTCTGTTGAATTTCAGGATGCTCAGACTGCCACATAGGAGCATCTGAGGAACAGGGTTGGCCATTGATGCAGGTGGTAAGGATGCTGGCGGTTGGGGGAATGTAAAGTGGGGACCAAGGATGAGGTGGTATTTGCAGCAGGGCTGGTGCTGACAAGCAGAACTGAAGTCCAAAGAGGGCAATGTCGGTTGGTAGAGTAGGAAACGATGTCAGACCACAAACTAGGGGGAGGGATCGATCTAGGGATGGATCAAATAGGTACAAGAAGGAAGGGGATGATGATGTTGGCAAAGAGGCTTCACTTGGGTTCAGTGAGGTTAGTGGTAAAGAGAATTCCTCCGTAAACAGGCTCCCCCCTCCTCTGTCAGGCATCAAATGTATAAATGCCCTGGGAAAACAATTTCTACCATCTTCTGATTCAGTCAGGAGGTTGGGTAAGTTGCCCTGTACAGATGCAGGGTTGTTGATTCAGGCTATGTCTTGGCTATATCAGTCTGACCAATCAGAGTGGTTTGAAAAGTGTGGGGAAGAATGAATGGAGTTAGTAGAAAGCAGTGAGATGTCAAGGTCAGCTAGAGTGGGTAGGTCAGTGCAGTTATGTTGTGTGTTGCATGGTGACACTGATTCCAACAGCTCGAAGGCATTACCAAGCTGAAGTTGACAGAATTCATCTAGTAAGTTTTCTATCTCTTGATGCTGAGAGGTAGGTCATAGGCATCTTCTGGAATCCCTTTCAGAGCCCCTCGCAGTGGGCTCCAGTTGATAAGATGATAGGAAGGCTGGAAGGACTATGTAGGTAGGGACACCTAAGAGTCCAGGCCTTCAGTACCATAGAATTAGTGGTGAGAATGGTATGTTTGTCCCAAAAAAGACTCTAAGGAAAGGAAAAGGTTCTGGAAGAAGTCCAAGTGATGGTACTCAGCAGTATGTGAAACAACCCTTAGCAGTGCAGGTAGTGAGCAGCAAGGTGAGTGAACAATGACTAGAGCTAGTGGGTGCCCAGGTGTTAACTGAGAACTAAGGGGAAAACCCAAGATAACTCAAATGAAGATCTTGGGGCTGAATTGCCAGCCTTATATACAGTTACAGGTTATTTGTATGTATTTGTGTCCTATTACTACATACAGGTACTTCAGGGCAAACGTGAGAGCACGGGACTTACACCATTGGCCAGGAATGAGTCATGGGAAGTCACTATACTGCCTTGTGCAGCCTGGGTGCCAATGTCACAAGATTGTGTCAGTATGGCATGATATGCCATGATGTGATGTCATGGGGCTGTGCAAGGGGATCTGGACTGCTTACTAAGGTAACCACAGCTTGGCACAGCCATCGTGTGGTGTGTGAATGCTGTTAGAGGATGGTCTAGACTAAGTACCAGTACTAGGATAGGGGAAGAGCCAGAAAAGGGATGAAAAAGATAGGGGCACAAGTGAGGTCATAACACTACCCCCCTGCTAAAGCTCATCCTCCAAAGGAGCAGAAGCAGGTGAGTGCGAGAAGAGTGCAGCGAAGACCAAGTGAGAAACAGGGTGAGGGGCTGTGGGATGTGCATGATGGAAGTCATGAAGGGCTTCAGCGCAATGAGTGAGGTTAGAAGCCAGTTCCCAAGTGTGGTCATCAGCTGTATAACCCTTCCAGTGCACCAAGTACTGAATGCCACAGCCCTGAGGACAGGAGTCAACTATAAAGTTGACCTCGTATTCAATGTCCCGATTGTCAATAATAAAAGTGGGGCTGGGAGTTGGATCAGGTTGCAAAGGAGCCAGGGGTGTGTAGGGTTTAGTACAGGAGATATTGACGACAGGATGGATATGGATGTGCAAGGGAAGGCACAATTCAACGGCATTAGGCCCTTTCATTCCGACCACAGGAAAGGGTCCAACCCAGTGATGGGTCAGCTTGCAACAGGGGAACAGCAGAGTTAGATTGTTGGTTGCAAGCCAAACTTGATTGCCAACAGCATACTAGGGGGCAGGAGAATGATGGGCATTCCCTGTGATCGTCATCCATTCCTGGGCTTTTGTAAGATGGTCTTTTGTCTGCTGAAGGATGGTCTGGTAATCGTGTGTGAGTGCAGAGGCTGCAGGGAATTTGAAATCACAAGGCTCTACCCCCATTCGGGATTGGTACATGTGTATGACCTGGAAGGGGGAAAATTTCAAAGCAGTGGACTGCTTTGCATTGAGGGAGAACTTGTTACAATCATGCTGTACTTGATACCACACAAGGGCCCACGATATGCTTTTTCCCTTTACTTTGGCCCTAGCTCAGTCATTTGCACTCCCCCACCACTGTTCCAGTATCCTATGATGTCCTACAAACAGTGCTCCTCACCCCCTCATCACCCTAACAGTTGCCTTCATTCCCAATTCAGCTCCCTGCATGTGGACTTACAGCCCCATGGTCACCTGACAACATACAATCTATCAGCAAAGCCTTGCAGCACAGCCCTGCACCAGTCACATGACCTGCATATGATATGATCTAGACTCTTTGCACAAGCCACTCAGGCACAGCCCTCATGCCCCAGATAGACAGACCCCTGAAGGACATCAGCACTCATAAATGATGCCACCCCTTGAGACCCAGAGCACAGAAACCCTTACAGTCACTAGGCTTCACATGAATGCACAACCCAGGCACACGGCACAAGGAGCAGTGATGGCCCTATCCTTTGATAGGCCTATGGCATGTCATCACATCGCAACCCTTAGCCCTAACATCTGCCTTCAGCACTCCATACCTCCTGGTCCTACTCCACAGTCCCACAATTATGCCATATCACACCATTGTCATGCAATTGCTCACCAATGCATAGCCCTTGCACCATGGCCTATAGCAATACCTGCATATAGACATCAGTATGACTCACACAGACTCATGACCAATAGCTGTTTGCCCTCATCACAGCCTATGCCCTATGCCATATAGCCATGCATAGCTACACACCGCCCCACACTGCCTTGAGCATAGCCCCACTCACATGGACCAAGACACTTCTTGACCCACAGAGATCCATGGACTTCGCAGACCACATATGGTAACCAAGCCAGCTCTTGATGGACCATAAGTAGTAATACGATACAAATATGTACAAACCCTATAACAGTATATAAACCCCAGTCACTACCCTCTTAAGACCCAGTCTATCATTGATGGATAGTGGCATGTAGTCCACCAATGCCACCCACAATGCCGTCATACCACTAGGGTCTTGAAGGCTAGCAACTAGGCTGCTGTATAAACGCCTATTGCCTTCCCCACTCATATTGTATGATCAGTAAGACCCATGAAGCAGGACTCCCCTTAAAGACACATTGCAACTCTCACCATCACTACTGGCATTCATCACTACTAGCCCTAGGCTTGACAGCTCAGGCTCAAGTTGTTTCATTATGATAGACTCACATCTTCCACCATAGCCCTCGATGTTGCCTTGGAAGCCTTCAATGATATTACACTCAATGAGCACATAGTAGAGAGTTATCAAGGGTTACTCGCAGATGAGCAGAGATAGATGGGATAATCCCTATCTGCTCAACAACACTAACAACCATGACAGAAACATTGGATGATGGGTTGAAAGAAGTTCTATCACCAGATCACCTGCAGTAATAGAGGCTAGATTGCTAGACACCCTATAGTTCCACTTATGACCAAAATCGACTCACTAGGTTGATGGCTCCAGCAAGTTCTTGTGCCAGACTGTGCAGACACCCACAGACCTTTATGACCAACACCTGCTCCATACCACAGACCACAGCCAATACAGGCTTGAGGCCTTCAGCCCAAGGCATCATATTGGGAACACTATCAATTCACCATTCATATATGACACCTTCGACAACAACAGCCAACCCGAGGCTTTGAGGCTCTCAGCCAAAAGCATTATAACTAGAACCCCCTCCCCAGGTTGATATTCACGCTTGTCCTTGGCACGACAAAAAACTGCCCTGGATCACAGGACCCACCCTGGATCACCCCCATGATGCGAGGCACATTTTAGGAACCCAAGGGTGTAGCATTCCAAAGAGTCTACTTGCTAGCAGCATATGACTACTTGATGCTAACTGACATGACACCCACCCTTAAAAGTCTACTCATTGATTGGCATTTCATCAAGGAAGGATATGGCACCACTGGACTGACCCATGATAAGCAGTAGACTACAATCTCAGCACTACTCACCCTCAGCATGGCAGAAACTGCCTTGAACCCCGACCACTGGACAAGCCCAGGATCATCAACTGTCAGATATGACAATGGGGTTGGCCCTCCCCTTAAGAAAAGGCAGCGATGAAGAATGACAACAAAGACTGAAAGCCTGGCCAGGAGTGATACCTATGATAAGACACTCCGCTTCTCAGGAGGAAGTTTAGCGACATGCCAGTCACACCTGCATGTGTGCACAAACTGTGCCCCCTTTTTTTCAGAACACTGGACTTGGTATCCAAAGGATGGTTGCTGCAGCCTCCCATCCCTAGGACTGTGACATGACCACCAAAGATGCAGTAGCAGATTTAGACCCCTTTTTCCCCTTGCCACAGGTAGTCTCCAGGATCAAGACCCCCTCAGTAGCAGGCCACCTCTCTCCTTCTTTCTCCAGTGCCCATGCACATTATACAGCTAACTATATCACTATGACCAATCCATTACTGGAGAACCGCAGGATCACCACTGATGCTTTCCACCGCCAGTTACCAGCACTTCACCGGATGAAGAACAACACCTTATTTATTGGGTCTCAGACGCCCAAACAACATGCTATAGTCCCTTGACCAACTGAAGGGTGATGCATTAGAACACTGACCTTATCAGAGCAACTGACTGCTCAACCGGCTAACTGACCAGCCACCATAATGGGCCGAACAACAGACCATATCAACAATACAATGGGTTATGGGCTTTCCCAGAAAAAGCAATATGAGAAGACCTCCATAGAAGGCATTGGGTATGAAACAGAACCAATGTTAACATCAACATAGCTAGGCCCACCAACAATAGGGGTAAGCATTACGAACAGATGAATGGATGTCCTTCACAGACAGTTGGGGTCCCTCACAAGCAAAACAAACACTGATGACCATGGGACCCCAACCGAATCAAGGGCCCACCAGATTAACAACCACGCCTGACTGACTAGGCATTATGACACAGATCACCTCTTTGTGGAAAAGTTGGGGGATACTTGCACAGACTGAATAAACACCCCAGAAGCATTGAAGGTATTTGACTAATGACATGAGACTAACCCCTAGGCCCATCAGACATAGGGGTAAGTGTATGAACAGAATATTAGAGCTCCACTGAAAGGAGTATAGATGACAAATTCCCGGCCATGATGAAGAAGACATGAGGGTAGCCTTTTCTCTGAAGAAATTAAGCAGTGATGAAGAAGATGGCCCCAGGATAACAATGACATAATCAGCTTTAGAAAGAACTTCACTCCTGAACAGAAGGGAGGATGATTCACAGTGTAAGAAACATTGATGCACCATGGCAAAGCGATTCAACCTGTACAACTTGACTAAGACTGCCAAGAAGGCTATGACCAACACCCATCGCAACAACTGGGCTGACAAAGTCAATGAAGTAGCAGAAGAGTTCTCAGACATATGGGCAAACCAGAAAGACTCCCGCAGACAAGTCAAGGAGTTACAGGAACATGTCCAGTTTCTCAAAGTAACTGTTGCCCAGCTCTTCATCACCATGAGTAATCGAGCCCCACCCACTGATAGGGACCTAGATCGTGCATATGAAGTGCTGAATCTTGAGGATCACCAACCAACTGCAATGGAACCACTCTCCTCTATTGTATGAAATCTACAAGAACAATACAACCAGCAGGCACAATTGCAACCCGAACCAGAATGGGGAGCACACATGACCAACAAATGCCATGAATGCAGATTCCACCCCAGAGGACATAGCTGGAGGTGTTCAGCCCTACAGCCGCAAAAGGAAAAAAAGGAACCAACGTGGCTCAGATACCCCTATAACATGAAAGACTGCCTGCAGAAGTATCAAACCAAGGAATCAGGAGAAGTCACACTGCAGGTACCACCTGGTCTACCCAAACCTGTGAAGTCATGAGCATGATACAGCCAAAGAAAGGCCTGGAGTGAAACAACCCTTAGGCGGGGCTGCTTAGTGAGCTGTGTGACAGCAGGAAAGGGGCAAGTGATCGGAGCTAGGGGGGCCCTGGCGTCGACTGAGGACTAAGGGGAAAACCCAGAATAACTCGAATGAGGTTCTGGGGCTCGATTGCGGCCCTATATATAGGTTACAGTGCTATTTGTACGTATTGTGCCATAATACTACATTCAGGTACTTTAGGGCGAGTGTGGGAATGAGGGGATTACGCTACTGGCCGAGCGTGAGTCATGGGGAGTCAGTGCACAGGTTTGTGCAGCCCGGGCGCCGATAACGCGAGATTGCATCATGGTGGCGTGCGATGATGTGATGGGGCTGTGCAAAGAGGGGCTGGACCACTTACTAAGGTAAACACAGCTTGACGCTGCCATCGTGTGGCGTGTGAATGCTGTTAGTCAGCGGACCCCTTAGTAGTATCGCTATCCAGGAGAGGGGTGGAAAAAGGAAAAGATAGGGGCAAAAGATAGGGGCGCGAGCGAGGGCATAACACTACCCCCCAACTAAAGCTGAACCTCCAGGGCAGCAACGGGAAGAGCCCGAGTGAAGAGAGCGGTGAAGACGGCCCGAGAGACAGGGCGAGGGGTGGCAGGGTGGAGGCGGTGGAAGTCGCGGATGACGTCGGGGCAATGGGTGAGATTAGAGGCTGGCTCCCAAGTATGATCGTCGGCGGAATAACCTTTCCAATGCACCAGGTACTGAATGCCACGCCCACGAGAGCGAGAGTCGATGATAGATTCAACCTCAAACTCCTCGTCGCGTTGTTCGGTGATAAGAGCGGGGCCGGGGCACGGATTCGGCTGAGACAGGAGCAGAGGTGAGTACGGCTTGGTTCGGGAAATGTTAACGACCGGGTGTATTTTGATATAGGAAGGGAGGCGGAGCTGTACGGCGTTCGGCCCCTTCATCCCGACGACCGGAAAGGGTCCCACCCAGCGATCTGTGAGTTTCCGACAAGGAAAGGGGAGTGCGAGGTTATCGGTGGCTAACCAAACCTTATCTCCGGCGGCATAAGGGGGTGCCGTACTCCGATGTTTATTTCCTTCGATGCTCATCCGTTCTCGGGCTGTCTCGAGGTTGGCTTTCGTCTGCTCTAAGATTTGCTGATAATCCTGTGCTACTGCCGAGGCGGCGGGTGATTTGGTATCCCGGGGTTCCACACCCATCCTGGGCTGATATGTGCGCGTGACCTGAAAGGGGGAGAACTTCGAAGCAGACAATTGCTTCGCGTTCAGGGAGAACTGGGCCAGAGGTAACCATCGAGCCCAATCGCTTTGTCGTTCAGCACAATACAGTCGTAAATAAGAACCCACTTCTCTATTCATCCGTTCTGTCTGTCTGTCTGTCTGGGGATGGTGAGCTGTAGACTTCTTCACCGTTATTCCTAATTGAGAACACAGCGATGTCATAAGAGAGGCGGCGAATTGGGGGCCCCGATCTGAGACGATCGACCGGGGAAGACCGTGATGCTTCCACACATGCATTAGGTAAAGATCTGCTAAGTCCGATGTGGTG
>JBBPTI010000150.1:0-21288 GCA_038093995.1 Tylopilus aff. callainus | reverse complement strand
TGCCAAGCAAACTGGTGTTAGCCCTTCTGCCATATCCAAACTTCACTCTAAACATCATTCTGCTCTTCCTAAAGCTATTGGAGGTCATCCTTCCAAGCTTTCTCCTACCAACATTTGTCATGCCCAATATCTTATTACCTCTGGCAAAGCTGAAAATGCTGTTCAAGTGACCAAAGCACTCACCAACATCATCAACCAGCCTCTCTCTGCCAATACAGTTTGTCTTCATTTGAAGAAATCTGGTATGAAGTCTATAGTCAAGTGCAAACGCCCTACTCTCTCCCCCTGTCAAGTCTGGTCCTCCAGTGTAAGTCCGAGGGGGCCAGAGTACTGTAGAAATAATTTGAAGGGGTTCAGGGTAAGGACTTGGCGCAGGACTTGTGTGTCACGCCCTTACCAAGGCTTGCGTCCTTGATTTCAGAGGTTGGAAGTGTCAAGGGAAGGACAGAGGTAGGAGATGAGGGACTCAAACATAGGAGGGTGACTTGTGTTAATATTTGTACTGAAGTACAACTCGGAATTCATAGAGTTTATATACTAAAGTACGTAGCAGAATTCGGAATAAGGAATGGAGATGATTATGAATGCGATACGGAGAAACACGGTGATCAGTAATCAAGACAGAGTACGGAGGTGAACTATGCCGGAGGGCGGTACACTAAGGAATGTAGAGTTATGAATAAAAGAACTAAGACAAATGGAAATGAGGCAGAGGCAGTGCCGGGTGCACGGTTCGGAGATGTGAATCCCAGAATCTAATCACCTGCGAGTTACCTAGTCAAAGCTGTGCATGACCTGATATGGCACAAATTATGGTTTGGGTGGCGCGTGGGATGTGGTAAGGGTGTCTCGTGTGGGAAAGTAGTTCAAATGATATGGACTTCGGAATTGTGCCAGAGTCTTTAGGATTTGCTTATAGGGGTTCCGGAATGGATATGACAGTGCCCCCCTTTTAGGTCTGAGCCCTTGAGGACCGGATAAGCCGTGGGGACAAAGTTGCATGGTCTGATGTGGTGTCACATGAGTGGAGTGTGTGTGATCAATGAATGGATTTTGGAACTCCGATGAAGCTGACACATAAAAGCCTAGCATCAGTTGGAGTCATCCGTTAACCAACCTACTCTTAAATATGTCCGACCTCAACAATATCCAGCAATGGTCCGAAGAACGCCTCAGGGAGAACCCGGGCGACAGTGCCGAGGTATGGAAGGCGAAGGCGGACGAGCAGTGGAGGTGTGTGTTGGAGGTGAGGCAGAGGCGTGAGGAGAAGGAGAAGAAGCGCAAGGCAGAGGAGGAGAAGGCACAGCGTGAGGCGGAGGAGCAGTGGCAACGGAGTGCCGAAGCAGCAGCATGGAAGAGGGTAAGTGACGACCATTATCAGGAGTTCTGCACTAACAAATCCTAGGTGGAGGCGGCGCAGGCGCAGCAACGCGTTGATAAGGGAAAAGGGAAGGAGAAGATGGCACTGAGGTGCATCCGGTGCGAGGACCAGGGCCTAGAGTGCGCCCTGGGCCCTGGTAAGTCCACGTCCTGCGTGGAGTGCTGGGAGGCAAAGGCTAAGTGTGAGCGGCCTGGAGCGGAGAAGATGGAGAAGCGGCAGAGGAGGGTGGAAAGTGAGGCCAGGCTGTCGAAGAAGAGGAAGAGGATGATGGAGGAGACAGACAAGGAGGAGGGCCCAAGTAAGGTGAAGGTGAAGACGAAAAAGGTGACCGTGCCGGAGGAGCCTTCGGACACAGTCCGGGCCCTCTGGGGCATTTGTAATGTGATCGAGGGCGTAAGGGTGTGCCTCGATCTCCAAAACGACATCCTTCAGAGCATTTTGCTCCTGGGGGTTGAGAAGGTATACAGCGAGGATGCGGAGGAGACTGATGCGGAGGAGGAGTTGGAGTCCGCTGACGAAGAGGAGGCCCACGGCGAGCTTGGGGACTTGTGGGCAGACAGTTTGGAGAACGACTTCAACTAGATCGGGAGCGGAGGACGGAGGTGTAGAATAGTAATCATGTTTTTCCTTATTATTTTAATTGTTAAGGAGTGAATGGTGTGGGGTGGAAAGGAATGTCAGAGTTGTTCCAGTGCTAGGATAGGATGGGTCCGGGCTTATCAGGGTACTTCCGATGGAAATCCTCGATAAGTTCTTTTGCATTCCCTAACTCTGTAGCGAGTAACCAAGAGGTCTTGTCATCAGTTCCTTTATATCCAAGCCATCGTACCAGGTACAGGAGTTGACATTGATATCGTCTCCTATCAATTTTGGAATCAAGTATTTCCTCAATCTCGTACTCCAGTTCGCCATCAACCTCGACCAGAGGTGGCGGAGGTTGGACTCGGTTCAGAATACTATTCAGAGTGCATGGTTCTAACTGCGAGACATGGAAAACTGGGTGTACAGAACGCATGGAGTCGGGAAGTTTCAGTGTAAGAGAATGTGTGCCAGGTTTGGCTATAATACTGAAAGGACCAAGGTATTTTTCAGAGAGTTTCTTTGAGGGCCTAGTGGAACAGAGGTATTTCACCTTAAGGTATACCTGATCTCTGACTTTGAAGTCCGGAGCAGGACTGCGTTTCTTGTCTGCTGGTCCTTGGTAGTGTTTCTGTGCTTCCAGCATTTCCGACCAGAGGAATTCGTGAAGTTGATCCAAGTTCGTAACATAGGACTGGGCTGCGGAGGAGGTAAGGTCACGGTCGGAATAGACAGAGATGTTGGGGTGGTATCCCTTATTAGCGAAGAAGGAAGATACGCCTGTAGTAGCACTAGGCGCGTTGTTATAAGCGAACTCCACAAGGGGTAGGAGTTCTGCCCAGTTGTCCTGTTGGTAGTTGTAATAGATCCAGAGGTATTGCTCGAGTGTCTGATTAGCACACTCTGTTTGGCCATCCCCCTCTGGGTGATAACTGGAGGTGAAATGGAGGTGCATGTCTAGTGCTTTACCTAGGGATCAGAAGAAATGAGATACAAACTCAGAGCCCCTGTCGGAGGTGACATGGGAAGGGACTCCGTGCTTGAAGAAGATGTGCAACAGGAATAACTTGGCTAGTTCAGCAGAAGTAACTGTATTGTGAGTTGGGATGAAGACCACTTGTTTTGATAGCCTGTCTACCACTACAAGGATTGCTGTGTAGCCATCCGAAGTGGGAAGCTGTTTGATAAAGTCCATGGAGATGGAGTTCCATGGTTTCTCCAGGACTGGAAGCTGCTTTAGGAGACCAAACGGGTGATGATGGGGGACCTTGGCTCTAGCACAAGTGGTACAAGAACTGACGTAGTCTTTGACGAAGGTCCAGATACCAGGCCATGTATACTTGCGGCGAATGAGTTCAAGAGTCCGGTTCTGTCCGAAATGTCCGGCGGTAGGGTGGTCATGGAAGATCCGGAGAATGCGGAGGTGTAGGTCGTTAGCTTCGGGGACGTAGATGCGATTGTCCCGTAGTAGGAGCCCTTCGGAGGAGATAGTCCATTGAGGGTCATCCTGTGACTCGGAGGAAATGAGGGGTGATGCAACTGGATCGTTGGGTAGGGCAGAGAGAATGTCGGACTGAAGTTGTTCAATGTCTAGGAGGACGGAGGCCTGAAGTAGTGGGAACTGTAGGTGAGTAGCCCAAAGGGACGATGCGAGCTGTTCTTGGGTAAAAATGGGCCTATAATTGTCTGGATTGACGTGAGTGAAGTCCTTATCCCCCTCTTTGGGGTAGACGTCCCAACATCTAGTTAGTGCATCGGGTTTAGCTCCTAGCTTACCAGGGCAGTATTGGACTGCCATATTGAACTGGCAGAGGAACTCCGACCAGCAGGCCTGGCGGCGCATTAGGAGCTTGGTGGTGAAGAAGTACTCGAGATTCTTGTGATCCGTGACGACGTCTATAGGAGTAGCGGAGCCTTCAAGGTAATGACGCCAGGTAGTAAATGCTTCGAAAATTGCCAAGAGCTCCTTATCATGAGTGTCATAGTTCAATTCTGCTCTGGAAAGGGTGCGGGAGTAGAATGCAACAGGGTGAATTTCTTGATCGGAGCAGGTGATAGATAGGATGCTGGCTATGGCATAGTCGGAGGCGTCAGTTTCGATAGTAATCAGAGCATCTGGAGACCAGTGCACAAGCACCAGGGCAGAGGTGAATGCTTTCTTTAGGCATTTGAAAGACTTCTTGCAGTCATCGGAAAAGTTCCAAGGAACTCCTTTGCGAGTGAGACGCGTAAGAGGGATCACAATATCTGAATAACCCTGGATAAACTGGCAGTAAAAGTTGGCAAATCCTAGGAAGGACTGGATGTCCTTGACTTTCCTAGGTTCAGGCCAATCCAGGATTGTCTTGATCTTGTCAGAGGCCATAGAGAGGCCAGAAGGGGAGAGAATGAATCTGAGGTATTCGACGGTTTCTGAATGGAATTTGCACTTTTCCGGTTTGAGATAGAGTCCATTGGTGCGAAGGTGCTGGAGGACTTCCTGGACATGTTTGTGATGCAATTCCAGGTCATGGGAGTAGATTAGTATGTCGTCGAGGTAGATCACAACACTTACATCCAACATGTCAGCAAATATGCTGTTGACGAAACGTTGGAATGCAGCGGGGGCGTTGGTGAGCCCGAAGGGCATTACCAGCCATTCAAAAGATCCATAGCGGGTCCGGAAGGAGGTCTTCCACTCATCTCCTTCAGCAATGCGAACCAGGTGGTAGGCATGCCAGAGATCGAGCTTTGTATAAATCTTGGTGCCGCTAGGGGCATCCAGAAGATCGGAGGTCCGGGAAAGTGGGTAGCGGTCTTTCTTTGTGATTTTGTTTAATCCTTGGAAATCGACACATAAGCAGAGGGAACCGTCTTTCTTTCAGACAAAAAGAATGGGGGCGGCGTGAGGTGAGGATGATTGGCGGATGAAGCCTATCGCCAGATGTTCATCCAGGAAGTCTCGGAGAGACTCTTGTTTGGAAGGGGACATGGAATAGATCTTTCCTATCGGAGGTGTTGCACCTTCCTCCAGCTCAATCTCCAGGTCAAAGGGCCAATGAGGCACAAGTGTGTCGGCCTTCTTCTTGCTAAAGACGTCCTTGAATTCGTGATACTCTGGAGAAACTCCGGAGAGGCTTATAGGTTCCTCGTGATCGTCAGTGACTGTAGTGGCACGAGCAGAGAGTGAGTGGAGGAAGATGGCAAACTGGACTGAGCCTTCCATCTTGCATGCTCGCTTGAAAGCTGCAGCATTGACAAAGGAAATGGGTGGGCATTGAAGTCTGAGTGCCTTGGGCAAATCTGTGGTGTTTTCTTCTGGGGAGTGCTGAGTGTCAGGGATGGATATCCCGGAGTTGGGCCCTGGAAGGGCAGAACTTGATGTTGGGGTTGGCATTCTTGTGCTAGAAGATTGGAATGTAATGCTGCTCATAGCCCAGTTAATCAATGGATTATAATGGGCAAGCCAGCAATGTTCTAATACTAGTGAACATGATGAATCCAACGAGGTTACATAGAATGTATCAGAGGTGGTTTTGCCCGTAGCAAAGGAAAGCGTTAGATCTATGGCAGAGGAAATGGAAGCAGATGAGGACCCGTCGAAAAGACGGAGGAGGATTGGAGGGGTGGAGTAAGTAGGGATATTGTTCTTCTTTACAAAAGTAGAGTCTATAAAGCAATGAGTAGAGCCAGAATCGAGAAGGGTAGGTACATTAAAAATAGAAAGGTGAGGAAGGGAAACAGATAGAAGTAGGGAATTAGGGTTGGAAAGACAGGACGCGTTGAGACAGAGTTCCTGAGGGGCACAGTCTGGAGCAACGCGACTACCAGCCTGTGCTTTACTGGAGTCGCATACTATTTTTTTGCCTCGGAGGAGGCAGAATTGGTGGCGGGCGTCGCTGGAGTAGTGGCGGCTGCACGGCCTTTCGCAGCCCTAGAGGTGGACTTTGGACACTCCTTGGTGGTATGTCCAGACTGTCCGCAGAACAGGCAAAGTCCGAGCTTCATTCAGCGTTGTCGTTCTTCTGGGAGGAGCTTGCCGTCCTTGCCGAGCTTGGACAAAATGGAGTCAGAGGTGGAAGGGTTGTTGCCCTTCTTGAGGTTGGTGGAGACGGGGGTGCTTGCAGAGGTGCCTTTGGACTTGTCATCCTTAGGCTTAGGGGTTGACGGAGTATTGGATGGAGTGGGTGATGATTTCGTTGTGGAGGAGTTCGAGTTACCTGTATGCGATCCTGGGGCTTTGGTAGCGCGCTGGATCTCTTTTTTGCGCTCCCAATACCGGTGGTCGATTTGTTGGGCAAGTTCTCGGAGATCATTAAGGTTGTCCGGCTTGCCTTGATGAGACAATTCATCCTTGATGCGATCTGGAAGTCCTACGTAGAAGCTCCGGCGGAGGGCGCCAGTGCCCCATTCACGGACTTGGCTAGCCAAACGATTCCATTCAACAATGTACTTAGAGATCTGCTGATTGTCCTTCATACGGAGTTGCTCGAGTTGAGCTTCCGCGTCAGCGACAGGGTCGTGAGGTCCGAAATTGGACTGTAATTCAATGAGGAAGTTGAGCCAGCTATCCATCCAAAAAGGACAGGCTCCGGGTGCCTCCTGTTCAAGGAGGTCTGGTTCGAAGTATTCGAGCACAACGCCTTTGAGGTAAGATTGGGCGAAGGTGACCTTCCATCGGTCTTTATGGAATGACTTTGGGTTTGCCTGGAAGGTTATCTCGCATTGTACAATGAAGGGGCAAAGTTTCTTCGGGTCAGTCCCATCGAAGGGGTCTGGTTCCCGAACCTTGGGTTTTGGACCCTCGGAGCTCTGCTTCCTAACTGCATGTCGGGTCATTTCCCTAATGGCATCAGCCAATTGGGTAAATGGTTTGTATGCGAGCGGGACTTCGTTGCGATCTTCTTCGTCATGGTCAATCCGGAATGGGTCCGGACTAGAGGCTCGACTTGAGGGACTCGATGGGTCGGAAGGTTCGCTACCATTGTCACCATCTCCGGGCTCCAGAGCTCCAGGGCGACCTGGGAGGTCTTTATCTTGGATTCTAAAGCGAGGGGTTCTGGGGGGTTTTTCCGCAGAGTCTGGTAGCTCTGTAAGCGGAGACAAGGTGCCCATGCCTCGATGAGCGGATATGGATGAGGCAGGGGGTCTGGCGGTGAAACTGATGAATCCACCAGGGATGCTTCGGTGACTGCCTAAGACAGTCTCGAGAGCAGATGGGCGGGAGGAGCGAGTACACGTAGCCATAGAATGGTGAGCCTTGTAAGTGTGAGTATGAATATACTGTCAAGTCTGGTCCTCTGGTGTAAGTCCAAGGAGGCCGGAGTACCATAAATATAATTGAAGGGGTTCAGAATAAGGACTTGGCGCAGGACTTGTGTGTCGCGCCCTTACCAAGGCTTGCATCCTTGATTTCAGAGGTTGGAGGCGTCAAGAGGAAAGACAGAGGTAGAAGATGAGGGACTCAAGACATGGGAGAGTGACTTGTGTTAATATTCGTACTGAAGTACAACTCGGAATTCATAGAGTTTATATACTAAAGTATGTAGCGGAATTCGGAATAAGGAATGGAGGTGATTATGAATGCGATACGGAGAAACACGGTGATCAGTAATCAAGACGGAGTACGGAGGTGAACTATGCCGGAGGGCGGTACACTAAGGAATATAGAGTTACGAATAAAAGAACTAAGACAAATGGAAATGAGGCAGAGGCAGTGCCGGGTGCATGGTTCGGAGATGTGAATCCCGGAATCTAATCACCTGCGAGTTACCTAGTCAAAGCTGTGCACGACCCGATATGGCACAAATTATGGTTTGGGTGGCACGCGGGATGTGGTAAGGGTGTCTTGCGTGGGAAAGTAGTTCAAATGATACGGACTTCAGATTTGTGCCGGAGTCTCCAGGATTTGCTTATAGGGGTTCCGGAATGGATATGACAAGGGACGCCTTCACCCTTATGCATCTTTGTGCTGCCCTCGCTATCTTTAGTCAGTTACTAGTAGCACCCGCTACTATTACCATACTGCTTCTTGTTCACACCTACCTGCATTTGTTGACAGGTATTTTCCTTCTTAACCACCAACTCTTTCTATGATAGTGTAGCTCCTGCTGCTTATACTTACCTTTCTTATCGTCTTCTTTGCCACCCTCTCTACCTACTTTCTTCTCCATTTTCTTTCTCTTGTCACACGAGAGCTCACCCTGCTCCAGTTCCAAATCACCATCAGAGAAGGGGCCTACTCATTCACCTTTGGGTATGAGAGACAGGCCATTCATGCCAAAGAAGAATAGCCACAACAGAACTACAGCTGGTAGTTATTGAATAAATCTTCTTCCCCCGTTTAAACCCCTGAGTGACTGAAATAGGACAACTGTTTACGTGACTCCAACAGAAGGAGGACAAACAGAAGCAGTCGAGACTGATCAGCTGACCACAGATAACACTGGTTAGATCCATGCCATATAAAGCAACAAGACACCCAGCCATAATTGAAGAATACAGAAGAAGAACCTGGGTGATCCAAGATGGAAAGAGAATCCATGTAACTAAGACGCATGTAGCCTGACATTATGTCACAGTCCACACTCCAAATCCTCACTGACCCGAACCTCACATTGGAGGACAAGATTGCCACTGTTGTGCTAGAGTTTACTATGCTAACCAAACAGAATCAGCAACTCTACAATGGATGTATCGAAGAGCAGAAGAAGACTGCCACCCTACTAAAGGACATCGCCATCCTAGAGCAAACAGTGAGCAACCTCAATAGTGCTGCTGCTGCAGGAGGAAAGGTGATACAAAAAGTGGAAGTATTTGTGGATCCTGGAGATTATGAAGGATTGGTTGCCAAGTTCAAAGAATGGTGGGCCAAGATCAAGGCATGGCTCCACACCAACCGATCAACTATTCTCCTGAAGAGTTACAAAGCCGTGACCACAGTCTTATCCCGATTAAAAGGCCTGAAGGCCAGCCCCTTCACGCAGACCCACCTTTGACAAGGACAGGGGTATACCTGGGATGAGCTCGTCCAGGAAATGGAAAGTCTCTTTTGTTCCATCAATCAGAAAGACTGGGCCATCACCCAACTTGAGCAGCTCTGCCAAGTGTTACAATCTACCTACCGGGTCTAGCATACATGCTCTTTTTCCTTTCACCTTTCTTCCCGCATTCCATTTCAGTGTTTTCCTTATGCTTACCATGCGGTCTTGACTCAGGATACGCTCTGATCGTATCCGATCCTTATCTCTTCCTTCTCTCCTGTTCCTTCGCATTCTATTGATTACCTAACTCCGACAGACTAGCCAGTATATAGGCCTACTAGGCGCAACCCTGTAGTTCCAAGCTAGTCTTCCTTGATATCTATCTCCCTTGCCCCAGACCTCAGAGTCCGCTAGAGTTTGTCTCTTCGGCTTGCTAGCTTCACCTTGATCCAAGTCCTTGACAGACTGAGGCCAGATAAAGCCCCTTCGTTAGTAAGGGCATTGATACGACATCGCTCCTCCAGCTATTCAAGGCTAAGGTCAATGTCCTACCCAGACTTGATCTTAACATAAGACTAGCTTCCTCTTTCGTGTGCAGGTTGCCTTTGACGCAACCTTTCCCCCACCACATCCCAACAACCCAACCTCCTTGCCTTTCTTCAAAGGAACTGCTCCCCTTCCCCCTTCTCTGAGTCCGAACTGCCCCACTCTCCATCCCCTGTTGACGACGACCCAGACGATCGTCTAACCGAAACAGACGAAGAAACCAGACAGCTCACCAACGACTTCAGCTCTTTACTCTCTCTACCGCACCCCCCTACTCCACCTTCCCCTCTTCCCATACAGAGACCAGTTGTATTCCACAACCCAACCCCACCACCCCCGCTTCCTCTCCACAGAATGTCTTCCGCCAAACCTGTTGAGCTGAGAATAGGAACGCCAGAGGCGTACGATGGATCCCACGCAAAAGCCAAGAGATGGCTAAATGCGATAAAGACTTACCTATTGGTAAATGACAAAGTATACAACAAAGAAGTGAAGAAGATAGCCTTCGCCCTCTCCTATATGACGAAAGGACCAGCTGCCACCTGGGCCTCCACCTTCCAGTCCGCTGCACTTGCTTCTAACTCTTTTGGAACCTTCGCTGACTTCGAGAAGAAGTTCCTCCTAACCTTTGAACATGCCAACACCGAGCAGGAAGCCCTGAACTGGCTTTCTACTACGAAGGCCCTGAGTCTGAAGTGCCCTCACCCCGACACCGATCCCCTCGACTATTACTCCACCTTTTTCTCTATGAAGATGGCTGAAGCTGGACTTGATGAAACCAAGGACGCCCCCATCCTCATCAGCTTTTTCACAGCAGGACTTCCCACCCCCCTCATGAAACACATCTATTCCATGGACACCGTCCCTACCACACTCTCCGATTGGCACAAGCGAGCCAGACAGTTTAAGTCCCAATGGGACCAAGCTGATCGTATCGCTCGCCTTGGAGTGCCCACCCACTACATTCCCCCTTAGTGTCGCAACCCCCCTCGAGATCCCAATGCCATGGACGTAGACCGACTCTCTCTTGCACAAGAAGCCAAGCATAAGAAAAGAGAACTCTGCTTCTCCTGCCACCAACGAGGGCATGTTTTTCAAGAATGCCCTTCCCACCAGAAACCCCTTCCCCCTATCAAATGAATCACCAGAAAGATAGAGGCTGCGACCTCTTGGAATGAAGAAGAGACGCCTCAGAAGGATGAGGAACCAATGAACATTGGGCAGCTGAGCACCATGTTCGAAAAGAAAGCAGGTTTTCAGTAGGGAGAGTTCGAACAACACGACACTCTCCACCCTATGTATCTTGTGAACGTAAATCTCTTACCCTGCCAATCGACCTGATTTACCTTGAAGGAACACTGAAAACCATCGCCACCCACGCCCTCATTGACTTGGAGGCCGAGATAAACTGTCTAGACTGGAGTTTCGCCTCCCAGAAGCAGATACCAGTAGAACAAACCGATCAAACCATCTTGGCTCAGAATGCTGACTCCTCCCTCAACGCCTGTGTATGCTACATCGCCTACCTCTTTGTCACTATTGTAGGGATCACTCAGAAGATCCACTTCTTTGTACTACGCCTTGGGAGACAAAGCGTCATCCTTGGACACCCCTGGCTCCGGAACACCAACCCTGACATTGATTGGAGTAAAGGCACCATCGCTATTGACCCTGCCCTTGATAAGGGGCATGAGTTATACTCTTACCTGAGAACCCCCCCTCCACCAGCACCAATCTCCTCCCTCACAGTCACAGAAGAAGGACTCAGAGACTTCCTGGAACGACCATCTGCAGAACAATGGATTGAAAACACTACTGGATATTACACTGCCCAGAGAGTCCTTCACTATGCACAGACGCATCACCCCTCCCACCCCATTACTCTCGAACTGGCTTGTGTCTTGCAAGCCACTGATCTCACAATACAAGCTGCACCCACCCCAAAGACCACCCTTCCCCCCACTTACTCAGAATTCTCCTCTGTTTTCGAAAAGGAATCCACGGACCATGTACCCCCCTCCCAACCCTACAACCATGCTATCACTCTATCCGACTCCTTTGTTCCCAAGATTGGGAAACTCTACCCCCTCTCCCCTGACGAATGAAAGGCTACTGACGAGTTCATTGATGAAAACCTTGCATCTGGGAAGATCCGCCCATCTAAATCTCCCCAAGCTTCCCCTTTCTTCTTCATCAAAAAGAAGGATGGAAAGCTCCGCCCCTGCCAGGATTATTGCTACCTAAATGAACATACCGTCTGCGATGCCTATCCCCTCCCCCTCATCTCTGACCTAGTCGATAAGGTGAAAGACTCCTCCATCTTCACCAAATTCAATGTGCAATGGGGCTATAATAACGTCCATATCAAAGAAGGCAACCAATGGAAGGTGGCCTTCATCACCCACAGAGGCTTGTTCAAACCTACTGTCATGTTCTTTGGACTGACAAACTCCCCCCCCACTTTCATGAGATTCATGAACGATTCCTTTCACGACATGATTGCAGAAGGCTGGCTAGTTATCTATATGGACGACCTCCTCATCCACTCTTCCACCCTCAAACTAGACGAAGCCTGAGTCCGCTGGGTCCTCCACCGCATGAAGGAACTAGATCTCTACCTCTGCCTTGAAAAGTGCACCTTTGCAGCCTCCCAGGTAGAGTACCTCGGAATGATTCTCTCGAAAGGACGGATCGCCATGGACCCCATTAAGATCAAAGGGATCGCAGATTGGCCTACCCCCTCTACTGTCAAAGAAGTCCGCTCTTTCCTAGGCTTCGCCAACTTCTACCGACGCTTCATTCCTTCCTACTCCAATATCGTCGCCCCCCTCCTCCAACTCACCTGAAAAGACTGTCCCTGGCGCTGGACCCCCTCCCAACAGTCCGCCTTTGACTCCCTCTGTGATAAGTTCATTTCCCAACCTGTCCTTTCCATGCCAGACCTGAACCGCCCCTTCGCTATCTCCACTAATGCCTCCAAGTTTGCCACTGGAGGTGTACTCCTACAAGCCGACTCTAATGGGGATTTGAAACCCTGTGCATACATCTCCCAGTCCTTCTCCCCAGCTGAACGAAACTATGACATCTTCAACCAAGAACTCCTCGCCATCATCCGCACACTGAAAACATGGCGACAGTATCTCCTTGGATCCCCTTTCCAAATCCTTGTCCTCACAGATCATAAGAACCTCACCTACTTCTGAAAACCCCAGAACCTTAACCGACGACAAGCCAGATGGATGCTGGACCTGTCAGATTACGACCTTCGCCTCCAACACATTCCTGGTACCCAACTGGCTGCCCCCGACGCTCTCTCCCATCGCCCCAACCATATCCCTTCCTCCCCTGACAACTCCAACATCACCCTCCTCCCTGACAACTCCAACATCACCCTCCTCCCTGACAACCTCTTTGTCCACCTCATCAACCTCCAACTAACCTCCCAACTCCGCACCTCCTCTGCCACTGACCCTCTTGTCCTGGACGTTGTCCGGGCCATTGAAGGCAATATCCCATCCTCCCTCTCCTCCTGCCTCTCTGACTGGAAGTACTCTGATGGGATACTCTCCTACCACGACCACATCTACATCCCCGACTCCCCTGAACTACGACAGTCCATAGTCTCCTCCCACCATGATCATGTATCTGCTGGCCACCCTGGTTTCCTTAAAACCCGCCAACTTGTCGCCCGAGAATTCTGGTGGCCTGGTCTGGCCTCCTTCATCCGCAAATATGTTGAAGGATGCGCGGTCTGCCAACAGAATAAAGTAAACACCCATCCCACTCTCCCTCCCCTTACTCCCATCCCCTCCTCCTGCTTCCGCCCCTTTCAACAGATCTCCTGTGATCTGATCACTGACCTTCCCCCCTCCTCTGGATTTGATAGCCTTTTGGTCATGGTTGACCATGGGCTTACAAAGGGAGTGATCCTCTGCCCTACCACGAAGACCGTCACTGCTGACGGAATTGCCCTCCTTTTCCTTGCCAAAGTCTATACCAGGTATGGACTATACAACAAAATCATCTCTGACAGAGGCCCCCAGTTCACCTCCAACTTCGCCCAAGAACTTGGAAAGCTCTTAAACTATGACCTTGCCCTCTCCACCGCCTATCATCCACAGACAGATGGAGAAACCGAACGGGTAAACCAGGAGGTCGAGACCTACCTTCGTATCTTCTGTGGAAACAACCCTACCCAATGGTCGGACCTCATTCCCTTTGCAGAATTCGCTCATAACCACTGCCCACACTCTGTCACGAACCAATCACTGTTCTACCTCATGATGGGGTATGAACCACAACTGATTCCCACCATCTCCTCCCCTACTCCCCTCCCCACCTTAGAAAAGCGTATTGCAGATTTAAATGCCGCCTGAAATGAAGCCCTAGCTGCCCATGACTTGGCAGCTCAGGTAATGAAAGCTCGCACTCACAGGAGCTATTCTCCCTTCCGCAAAGGAGATAAGGTTTGGCTAGAAGCATGAAACTTGAAATGAACCCACACCTCCCCTAAACTCCTCAGTAAGCGAGAGGGACCGTTCACTATCATGGAAGTGCTTTCCCCCATCACCTTTAAACTCCGACTGCCTCACACCTGGAAGATCCACCCGGTTTTCCATGCTTCCCTTCTATCCCCCTACCAAGAA
Organism: Tylopilus aff. callainus; assembly: GCA_038093995.1. Taxonomy (NCBI): domain Eukaryota; kingdom Fungi; phylum Basidiomycota; class Agaricomycetes; order Boletales; family Boletaceae; genus Tylopilus; species Tylopilus aff. callainus. The sequence continues at coordinate 7,174 of JBBPTI010000150.1, read as the reverse complement.
AACGATGTACACGGCCCGAACTTCCCTAAACCACCTGCTGACCTCTTAGATGGCAAAGAGGAGTATGAAGTCAAACGGATATTAAAGCATTGAGGCCCCCTCTGGAACCGCAAGTTCCTGATCCGATGGAAAGGATACCCGCCGGAGGATGACTCATGGGAACCCGAGTCCAACTTAAAAGGGACCCAAGCCCTCCTTGCTGAGTATCTTACGACCCATCGCCTCCCTCCCCCACAATGAACTCCTCTGAAACCCCCTCTTATTCCCTTGTCCTCGATGCCATCATGCAGACCGAAGTCCCAGAGATGGCCAAGCTCGTATTCTTCCCTAGTACTAACAATGAGATCCTTATGGACCTCTTTTTACGCGACCCCCGCTATGTCCTCGCCCTCGAACACCTCGTCCACCTGGACTCGCCCATCGGACAGCTACGCACCTCCTTCCTTCAAATCGAAGGGTTTTATAACTTCTCTGAACATGTAGAACTACTTGACCCCACCCCCACCAGAGCCCACTCCGTAGTAAATTCCCTCACCATCCACAGAGAGTGCCCCTCTCGAGGAGTACTCGCTGCCTTGGTACAGCTCGGAGCGCTGGACCTATGTATCGATTTAGATCGCAACCTAGAACACCTTTCCAGAACCCGCCCTCCCTCTCCTCATTCGAATCATCCCACCCCCACTTCCCCTCGTTCCCCTTCCCCCTTTGCTTCCGCCCTGATAGAGGTGGATGACACTTTGATCGTTGAAGAAGACCTAGTCACCCCAGAAGAACTGCGGAGGCGAGCCCGGACTATCCTAGCCGACGCTCTGTGCAGACAAGTGGAAGTTCCCCTTACCCTGAACCACCCCATGTACCGCAACTCCTGCTTCCATTGCCGACGCATCGGGCACATCAAGGCCAGGTGTTTCCGTTACCAGTGCCCCGCCTGTCACCTTTGGGCTCCTGATCATCTGATCACTGATTGCCCTGCCTGTACCCTTATCATGGCATCCCATATGATGTGTACTCGTTGTCACCGCAGGGGCCACTTCCAGACTCACTGCCCTTTATTCCACCCTGCCTCACCGCCATCTTCCAGTTCGTCCTCCCTCTCGTCACGCTCTACCTCCTCCTCTTCCGCGTCCTCGTACTTTGAGGCCCCTACTCGTATGCAGCACGTCCCCTCTCCTGACATCATCCGACCGGTCAGACTCTTCAACCCCCAAGGAAGTCCTCAAGGAAGGACTTAGTGAGCTCAGGGATCTCACAGGCTAAACAGGAGGTAATGTTACGATCTACCTACCAGGTCTAGCGTACACGCTCTTTTTCCTTTCACCTTTCTTCCCGCATTCCATTTCAGTGTTTTCCTTATGCTTACCATGCGGTCTTGACTCAGGATACGCTCTGATCGTATCCGATCCTTATCTCTTCCTTCTCTCCTGTTCCTTCACGTTCTATTGATTACCTAACTCCAACAGACTAGCCAGTATATAGGCCTACCAGGCGCAACCCTGTAGTTCCAAGCTAGTCTTCCTTGATATCTATCTCCCTTGCCCCAGACCTCAGAGTCCGCTAGAGTTTGTCTCTTTGGCTTGCTAGCTTCACCTTGATCCAAGTCCTCAACAGACTGAGGCCAGATAAAGCCCCTTCGTTAGTAAGGGCATTGATACGACATCGCTCCTCCAGCTACTTAAGGCTAAGGTCAATGTCCTACCTGGACTTGATCTTAACACCAAGGTTCCCTTCGGACCAATGACTTCCTAGTCCAGTGGAAAGCACTCTATTAGATGGCCAGAATTGATGACAGCCATGTGATTTGGCTGCTCAAATGAAACATGGCCTGACACATCATCCTTCAGATCTTTAAGGAAGGGGCCCGAAAATCCACTCCAGTGGACTATCTACAGAACATCCGAGATATGGGCTGTGCTATGGAGGCCCTCACATTCATAAAAAGATGACCCCAAAGCTACCAACCCCGTGGAGACTAAATGGAGGTAGACTGGTTCGAAGAAATGGATGAGGAAAACATCTTCACCATCAAAGGAAGCCCTGGCAAGTGCTTCAACTGTAAAGGGGCTGGGCATGTAGTGTGAAACTGTAAGAAGCCAAAGAACCAGTGCCCAGAATGTCATTTCCATGGAGGAGGACACCGGTTCAACTGTAAGAAGAGACAAGCATGCCAGGTAAGCCTAGCCGAGGATGAGGCCAGGGTCATGCCGGTTGAAGAACAGGATTTTTCCTGAGTTGAAAAAGAACAGAAGGGAAAAGGCAGAGCCTAGGAGACAATCTGGGTGTCTCACAGGCTAATAATCATTTCTTGGTGGAACTAACTAAGCTTGTGTCTGTACTAACAACCTTAGTATTTAATGTAGCTGGTCTAGGGGGGCCTCCCAGCGAGCCCAGCAGGGACCAAGATACTAAACCTGTGCTTAATTCCCCTATGACCACCACCAAAACCCCAGAACCTCTAAGGATGTATACAAGGGTAATCCATAAAGGGAAAGAAATTAAACTGACAATACAGATAAAATTCTCAGCAGAAAGACACTATGTCAATGCAGAAGCCCTGATTGACAGTGGTGCAAACTTAACACTTATTAACCAGGAGTTTGTATGAAAGAACTGCATCTCTATGCTGACTGCATATCACACAATCATTGTGCACAATGCAGACAGATCCGAGAATGCCAGAGGATGGATTATGGAAGAAGTAGAAGTATATTGCAGCATCAATGAGCATCGAGAACTACTCTGGGCATACATATCAAACATTAGAAACAATGACATCATTCTAGGTTACCTGTGGCTCCAAGAGCATAACCCCCAGATCAACTGGAGGACCGGATGGGTCCAGTTTACAGAATGTCCTGAAACCTGTAATTACCAATGAGGAGTCTGGGATGCCCACGGACAGGAAATTGCAGAGGTAGCACATGCCGAGCAGCAGAGCCAGGAAAAAGAGGAACAAGGCAGTCTAGCAGCAGAAAATGCCCTATAACTCATACCAAGGGTGTACCACTGCTATCAGCATGTGTTCTCGCAGAAAGAATCAGAGTGGATGTTGTTAAGGAAGCCCTGGGATCACGTGATAGAACTCAAAGACATGTTCAAGCTGAAGAAGGGACGGATCATCCCTCTTAGTCCAGTTGAACAAAAGGAGGTCAAAGATTTCGTTGACGATCAGATGTGAAAGGACTACATCCATCTGTCAAAGTCCGAACAAACATTGCCAGTATTCTTTGTCCCAAAGAAAGATGGATGAAAGAGAATGGTCCAGGACTACTGGTATTTGAATGAACACACCATTCGTAATAACTACCCCCTGCCCCTCATTTCCCAGCTTGTTGACAAACTAAAGGAAGCCAAAATCTTTACCAAGATGGATCTTAGATGGGAATATAACAATGTCTGGATCAAGGAAGGAGACAAATGGAAGGCAGCTTTCATGTGCCACAAAGGGGCTTATGAACCAATGGTAATGTTCTTCAGGCTTTGCAACTCACCAGCCATTTTCCAGACAATGATAAACGACCTATTCTCCAACATGCCCAAGGTGGTAGTATATATTGACAATCTACTAATCTTCTCTCAAGACAATGATCAATAGGCCCATGAAAGGAAGGTCACAGAGGTGTTGGAGCAATTAGAAAGAAATGATCTATTTGTCAAACCTGAGAAGTGTTCCTTCTCTGTTACAGCAGTTGAATTCCTCAGGATGATAGTAACTCCCAATGGAATCAGAATGGACCCTGGAAAGGTGAAAGCTGTAACTGACTGGCCATCCCCAACCACTCTACGACAGACTCAGGCCTTCCTTGGCCTTGCCAACTTCTACTGACAGTTCATTAAAGATTACGCTTGGGTCGCCCACTCCCTTCATAACTTAACAAAGAAGAGCGCCACCTTTGAATGGACAGAAGGATGCAAAGCTGCATTCTGGGAGTTAAAACAGCGCTTCACCACCACCCTGGTCCTGGCATACCCAGACAACAACTGCTGATACTGGCTTGAGAGCGATGCCAGTAACTGCGCAGTTGGAGCAGTGCTATCAGTACAGAAGGAAGACTGATGGCACCCTGTCACCTTCTCCTCCCATTCCATGATGCTGGAGCAGCACAACTATCCTATTGCTGACAAGGAAATGCTCAGTGTCATATCTGCACTGGAAGGATGGAGATACTACCTAAAAGGGACTCGACATGAGTTCAAAATTTGGAATGATCACCAGAACCTTGCTTGGTTCATGACACAACAGGATCTGAATCGATGGCAAGCCCAATGGGCTCAGTATTTATCACATTTCAATTTCAAGTGGTGTCATAAAGCAGGGGCTTTGATGACGAAAGTGGATGCCCTATCCCGACGATCAGATCTGACCAATAGCGGGGAAGGGGATAACAAAGCAGTGCTGGTCATACCCCCAGAGCAGGTTCGACAGGTAACAAAGGATGCAGAAGTAGTAGAGGTGGTCTCCCCAGGAGAAGAGCTTACTGACAAGATTTCACACAGAACGATATACCTCCTCAAAGCCACCCTCAAGAAGTTGATGGCACAAGGGTATGCAATTGAAGATTGGGTGCTCAGGAGAGGCAATCAGATCTACATACCCCCAGATCTATGCACCCAGATCACTACACTTCATCATGACCATGCAGTTAGTGGACATCCCAGAGTTCTACAAACTCTGGAGCTCCTCACTCAATCCTATAGTTGACCAGCCATGCGAAAGGATGTAGAGAAGTATGTGCAGGCTTATACCCATTGCGCCCGAGCAAAGCCTGGCAATCAACCACTGAAAGGGGAACTACAACCCCTGCTGGTTCCAAATGCCCCTTGGGAAGACATCTCAGTGGACTTTATTACAGATCTGCCCTTAGTAGGGGGGTATGATGCTATTCTGACAGTAGTGGACTGCTTCTCAAAAGAGGTGGAGCTAGTTCCTTGCATAAAGACCTGTTCTGCCGCCGGACTGGCGGACTTGTATTTAAATCATGTTTGGAAGCATCATGGTCTTTCCTGGTCCATTATCTCTGATCAGGGACCCCAATTCACTGCTACACTAATGACATCACTCTACATGCAGTTAGGGATCTCAGTGAAGAAGTCCACCACTCACCACCCTTAGACGGATGGACAGACTGAACAAGTAAATAGAGAGGTGGCCTCCTATCTCCATATGTATTGTGCTGAATGACAGGATAACTGGGTGTGCTGGCTGCCCCTGGCCCAATTCTCCCTTAATGTGAAGCAATCCACTGCTTTGAAATTCTCTCCTTTCCAGGTCACATGCATGTACCAGTCCCAAATGGGGGTAGAGCCTCACGATTTGAAATCCCCCACAGCCTCCATGCCAGTGTGCAACTACCAGATCATCCTCCAGCAGATGAAAGACCACCTTGAGAAAGCCTGAGAATGAATGACGGTCATGGGGAACACTCACTGCACTCCCACTCCCCATTATGCCATCAGCGACTGTGTTTGGCTCACAACCAACAATCTAACCCTACCCTTCCCCTGTTGCAAGCTAACCGATTGTTGGGTCGGACCTTTCTCGGTGGTCGCAATGAAAGGGCCCAACGCTATCAAGCTATGTCTTTTCTCGTATACCCGTATTCACCCCATCATCAATATCTCCTGTACCAAACCCTACATTCCTCCTGCCCCTCTGCAACCGGATCCCACTCCCAGCCCCACTCTTATTATGGACAATCAGGATGCAGAGTACGAAGTTGACTTCATTGTTGATTCTCATCCTCAGGGCTGTGGGATCCAATATTTGGTGCACTGGAAGGGTTATACTGATGATGATCATACTTGGGAGCTGGCCTCTAACCTCACTCATTGCTCTGACACCCTTTGTGACTTCCATTGTCTCCACCCAGTGGCACCTTGCCTAGTCTCTCGCTCAGTCTTCACTGTGCTCTACTTGTGCCCACCTGCCTTTACTCCCCCAGAGGGTGAGCTTTAGCAGGGGGGTAGTATTACAACCTCACTCATGCCCCTATCTTTTTTGCTCCTTTCCTGGCTCTTCCCCTATCCCAGTACCAGTACTCAGTCCAGCCCACTTATTAACAGCATCCACATGCCACACGATGGCTGCGCCAAGCTATTGAAACAACCCTTAGGCTGGGCTGTGTAGTGAGCTGTGGGACAGCAAAGAGGAGAGGGACTAGAGCTAGCAGGTGCCCAGGTGTCGACTAAGGACTAAGGGGAAAACCCAAGATAACTCAAATGAGGATCTTGGGGCTGAATTGCCAGCCTTATATACTATTACAGGTGCTTGTATGTATTTGTACACTATTACTACATTTGGTGAACTTTAGGGTAGATGTGGGAGTGCAGGCAATATGCTACTGGCCAGGGATGAGTCATGGGGAGTCACTGCACTGCCTTGCATAGCCTGGATGATGATGATGCGAGATGGTATGAGTGTGGCATAATATGGTGCAATTGTGTCGTCATGGGGCTATGCAAGACTTCTGGACCACTTACTAAGGTAAACACAGCTTGGTACAGCCATCATGTGGCATGTGAATGCTGTTAGCAGGCAGGCCAGAGTGAGTACTGGTACTGAGACAGGGGTGGAGCCAAAAAAGGAGTGAAATCGAGGGCGCGCAAGCAGGGTCGCAACAGCTATGGTTACCTTAGTAAGTGGTCCAGATCCCTCTGCACAGCCCCATGACACCATATCATGTCATATCATGCCATACTGATGCAATCTCACATTATTGGCACCCAGGCTGCGCAAGGCAGTGCAGTGACTCCCCATGACTCATCCCTGGCCAGTAGCATAAGTCCTGTGCTCTCATGTCTGCCCTGAAGTACCCATATGTAGTAGTTGGACATAAATACATACAAACAATCTGTAATCATATATAAGGCTGGCAATTCAGCCCCAAGATCCTTATTCAAGTTATCTTGGGTTTTCCCCTTAGTCCTCAGTTGACACCTGGGCACCCGCTAGCTCTAGTCACTGTTTGCTTACCCCATTGCTCACTACCTGCACTACTAAGGGTTGTTTCATAGAGATGACCACCAGTTGGCTTGGGCATATCAAGGCTACATTCCAAGTCAATTCCACTCATTATAAATTAATTCACATTATTTGCAACAGGTATTTCATAAGCAGCTTGATTCAATTTTGAATAAATTATAATTTAATGAATTTATATAGTAATAAGCAAATTCA
>JBBPTI010000149.1:0-21315 GCA_038093995.1 Tylopilus aff. callainus | reverse complement strand
AGACCCACAGGAAGGGATGGTATACTGATGGTATGAGGTTTCAGGCCCTTGGTTCTTCTGCTGATGTGCTTTGTACTTCCTTCCATTCTAAAGCCATTTCTCTTTCTCTTTCTTCAGCTTTGTGGACTATCCATGATACTCCATGATAGTTGCATAGTTCTGGACATTCCAGCGACTCTACTGTTCCTTTCTTCCAGTCAATCTGGGGGTTTTGCTCTTTCAGCCAGGGGTACCCAAGAATGAGACCCTTACTTCCCAGATCTGTTACTTCTACTCTGGTCTCTTCAACATGTCCTTGATATTCCAGGAGGACAGTCACAGTGTGGGTTACCAGACCAGACTTGTTGGGGGTCCCATCAGCATTATAGATGAGGATAGACATATCAAGGAGTTCAAAAGGGATACTGTGCCTCCAGGTGAAGTCCTTGTGGACAAAGGTGGACTATGCCCCACTATCAAGCAGCACAGAGGCAGTTACAAAGTCACCAGTCTTGGTCTTGACTTTCACCTGCATGGTAATTTCTTGTCAGTGTTAAATTCACGGTTCTCCAGCTCAAGTCCAAGCAGCGGAGATGGTCAGAGGGTCGGAGGTTGCGTGAGAGTGCACGGAGGTGTACTGGAGGTACGGCGGATGTCAGAACAGAGGTCGGAGGTGTGAGGCTTCGATGCAGGACTTATGTGTCGTGTCCTTGCTGAGCTCCTAGCCTCGTTGGCGAGAGGGAGAGAGAGGAGAGAGTCGAGCTGTCAGACTCAGGGAGGAGAGAACTAATTTGATATTCCAACTGAAGCTACAACAAAGTATCTAAGAGTTTATATACGGAGAAGATAATGAGTAAGTTGGAGGTAGGAATAGACTGAAGTCCGGAGCAGTGTACCGGTGGTGCAAGTGCCAGAGCTGTGTGAAGCACAGGCTGAACTCTAAGTACTAAGCAAAAGTTAAATAACAATGAAATGTAAAAGGAGATGAGTCAAGGTCCGGATAGACAAGGTAGTACAAATAGAGAAATAAGTCTGGAGAACGACAGATGTGAGACCGGAAGTACGGAGGTAGACTTAGCGGGAATGCGGGATATAACACCCTGGGAGGGAGTTGCGCTGGCATACTGTAGTGCACTCAGTCTTCTGGGCCAAACAGGTAACTATTCTCCAGACTACCAGACTATCTCCATATTTCATGGTTTATGGTGTAGAACTGCTATTTCCATTCGATATCACTAAAGCTACTTATCTTGTTCCTCTCTCCAATACAGACCTATTATCTTCCTTTGGCTTAATTGCTTGGAGAGCACAGCAGCTACAAAAGTGCTGTGACAATCTAAAGGCAATTCACGACTGTGTTCTCAAAGCTCAGTTCAAATCCATCAAGCATTTCGAAGCCACATACAAGACCCATATCAAAGACTTTGACTTCTGCCTGGGAAGCCTGGTCTTAGTCCAGAATTTGTGGATTGAGAAAGAGCTAAATTGAAAGATGAAGCCGAGATACCTAGGTCCAATGATGGTTCTTTGCCAAACTACTGGAGGATTATATCTTCTGGCCAAGTTGGATGGTTCTGTCTCCAAGCTCTATTACACCACATTCCAGCTTGTCCCCTACCACCCTAGATCCCACAGAATGATACTGGTTACACAAATCACCAGACTAGATGAAAAAGAGTTGGATTGTCTTGAGGGAGATACTATAGAGGGACTGGAAGACGAGGGAGAGATGAATGTCTCTAATGAAGAATAGACCATAACATGAGACCACATGCAAGAAACCATATTTCCTTCTCTCTGTTTCACCCTGGGATTAGTCCAGTGACCTACTTAGTCTCCCCTATTCTGTCTTTCTATCCGAAAAACAAAAAGCTAAAAAGATCCAACAGACAATCCTATTATTTAGAAACAGATCATCACTCTGTCATTTCCTTTCTTCTCTCCATGTCTCACTCATGCAAACCAGCTATTTGTATATTGACCTTCGACCATGCACTAGACATGGTGCCCGTTTTACCTTGGACCAATTCATTCAATACTGACATACTGCCATCAAGTCTGAGGGAAGTCCAGCTATGAAGATGACAAAAGCTGACCAATAAAGACAAGTCAGGTGGCACCCTACAATCACTACATAGATTTCCTTCCTTTCTTTTCTCTTTTCTTTCATTCTGCAGACCAAAACAGATACCATTGAGTTGGACATATACAACACGAGTGGTGGACTATCTATGGCAGACTGACTATGTGTCTATCTCCTCTAGTTCCGCCACTATCTTCCCCACCTCTACAATCACCAAATCCTGTGTGACTTCCAAAGCCTTGAAGTCTGCACAGATCTGGAATAGTTCTGCTTGCGCCACATTCAAATGGTAGACCAGGCCCTGGCATTGTTTCTGGACCACAGATGACTTGGACCTCGCTGTCGTGGGTGCCTTCTCCTTTCCCTTGCTTCACACCAGCACATCCTCCTCGTTTGCACTCTTGTTGTTGTCAAACAAAATGGAGGGGGCCCACTTGCTTGGGCCAGCTTTGGTGGTTGGTTGTATTGGCCATCCAGCTGATAATCATTAGTACAAGTTACTACTAGGTGGCAGACACTTACCTCAAGTGGTCTCTATGACCACTTCCACCTGATTGGTCTTCCTCGCTCCTGACTCACCCACCACAAAGCTATACTGGACCTTCAGCCTATGGCACTGCGTGCAGGCAACCCCAGCTCCCATCTTGCATCCTTCTGGGATGCCTGCCTTTGCACATGACTCACAGATACAGTGCACCAGCGTTGTTCCCATCTGCTGTGTCGCCTTGGTTTGCCTCTTGGGGGTGGGCACTGTTTCCCCTTGCTCATCATCCATCCACAGTTGCTATTCTGGGTCAGTGTTGCTCCAGCAGTTGAGTAACTTACCACACACCTTTAGCAACAATGTTGTGGACTGTGCGTCTACTGATGATGCCCACTTCTCCATGGTTACCATCTGCTCCACCTTCTTGACCTCCATCACCGTGTCTTGCATTGATATCAGTGGGGCCACCTTTCTCCTCTCGGTCCAGTCTGTGCATGTCAGCTCTGCCACACAAAGCACCTGGCTTACTTCCAGATCCAGGTCCATGTTGAGCTGGAGTGTATCGGCCTCATCTTGGGCCAACTCTAACACATCCTGCTCTTGCTATCAGCGAACAGTACCACTGTAAGTAGTTTACAACTCACCAATGCCATCCTGAATTCCTTCATCCACATTATCTTCTCCTCCTTCAACTCATCCTGATCATCCAGCATTGACTTTGTGACCATCTTTGCTCAACCTATTGCATCTTGAACTCTCTGGCATGCAGCCTGTCAAAGTGCTGCCCCAGTGTCATTTAGGGAATGGTGGCAGTTGAGTCGGCTCTTGAATTGGGACATGGTGAGTCATGACAAACAGGTGAGCAAGTAGTGGTAGTAGAGTTGAGAGTTTTGCGCTGGTGCACACGCACTCTTAGCTGTCCCACTTTGGACCCCATGAACTGATTGGTCAGCCTGCATACCTGACTGGGGACAGTCAGTATCTAAGTCCCCAGTGGATGTAGAGAGTCAGGACTCTCTGTGGTGATATCCACTTCTTTTTCTATATTCCATGGTCCCTCTTACTATGACCCTGATTACTTACTTTGACTCTGGACTCACAATTCTTATAAATCTGTTCCTAGTCCAATGCACCAATTAGTCTGGAACTACTGGACTTTACTCAGACAGACCGGTTTTTACTTTACTATTTCCTTTTCTGTTCTTACTTACATAACAGCCTTATATGCTGTCATTTAGCCATTTTCCTGTCATTAGCAAAAGTCTAGGGTATGCCTGGACTATAAAAAACTTGTTTCACCTGAGGAAAATTTAGCGACCTTCTGCTCACACTGTCACTGTCTACTGTCTACTGTCTACCAATCACTGCTACCATTCTACTACTCACCGTCATTATCTCCACCATTCTCTACTGCTTTTACACACATCTTGATGGCCTGAAGTCTGGACTACCGGACTAATGCACCCCAAACTGACTGGTTCACTTCTCAGACCTCCATTAAGTAATTCCCAACTTCGTCTCTCTGTTCCCCTTTACCAGAGTCCCTTTAGGGGCGAACATAATCGCTCCCCCTTATACCCAGGACAACCAGGACTAGCAGGTTTCACCCCTAGTCTGCTTCCAAGCATCCTAATTACTTACAGTGGAGACATGATGAATCTGGAAATGGAACAAAAGGATACCTGCGATCCATCGATTGATGGTCGCATTGGGCTGAAGGTCTGGGTTGTTGATAATTCCCTGGATGTATTTAGCATCCATTTCTACAATGAAGTTAGCGATACCAAAGATGAAGACCCTAACTGGGTGAAGCACCTGAAAGAGTCTGTAAAGTTTGAGTTTCACTTGCAAATAGTGGCTCTCAACTTCCATAAGGCTAATAGAACCAAAATGGTTTGGATAGTGCTTGCCATCCTTGCCTTCCTGTGATAAAATGAACCCGACCACTATGACCAAGCTGTCTATGGCAAGGACAATCTCTCTGCCAGACTCATAGTCCAAGCAGTGGAGTGCAGGGGACTTAATGATCTCATCCTTGAGACAAGCCATTGCATCTTTCTGAGCATTGCCCCACTCAAAGGGAACACCCTTTCATGTGAGATTAATTAGCAGTTGAGTGAGAGAGGCAAAATTATGAATGAAAATGTGGACAACACTGCAGGTACCAAGGAAACCATGGACTTGGGTAAGGTTTTCACAGTCTGGCCAGTCCATAATCTTTTGGACCTTGGCCTCATGCACTATATGTCCTTTGGGGGTGCACTTGTGCCCGACAATGGTGGCATCCAGGGCCACAAGTATGAACTTCTTGGCAGAGACCATCATATTGATGTTCTGCAATTGCTGTAAGATACGGTGAATGATGACAAGGTGATTCCAAATAAAAAGACAGATTTCCGGATTCTCAGGAATGGTCTCATAGGGTCCATTGGGCTGCTGGTGCCTCATAGTCTTGGACTTCATGGGCAAGTTGTTGACAAATGGCATGGTATGGTGTGGAATCTCATCCTGCAAAATAAATGCCATATTGGCTTGGTAAATTTGGACCACATTAGTATGGCCCATGAAAAGAGTGGTGAGATGATGGGGACTGAGCAGGCTATTAAAAGTCATCATATCTCGAGAGTCCACATGCAGAGGTCTTTGGTTGTAACCAGCAAAGAGGTCCATCATACTGTATACCACATACTCACTGAAGGATTCAGCGAGATGCTCAACAAATGGCAGGACAGAGGAGTCTCTGATGGTCACAGCATTGAGGGATTGAAGGTTGTGGACAAGGCAAAGAGTTTTGCCATCCTGCTTCAGAATGCAGAACCAGCACAAGCGATAGGCTGCAGCTGATGGCTCATATATGCCTGAAGCGATGCAGTCTTTGATAATTTGGATTGTCTGATTCCAGGCCTTCAAAGGTATTGGTATATTGTGAAGGACCCATGGCATATGGGGTACTGTTGGTATTTTGACAGGCAGGAAATACCATTCATCAAGGCACCCATGCTCAGTAGGAATCCAAGCAAAGGCAGCTTCATGGTTGCATATGATCCACCTGACCAGCTTAACTTCTTCAGGCCATAGCCAATTCACAGGGTCAAGATTGAGCACATCAGCACATTCCTAAGTAAAATGAAGTCCAGGAACAAAGTCCAGCAGGTGAGCAGGTAGTGGTACAAGACCAGCAAGAGGGTTGTCAGGTAAGTGGCACAGTATATGATACTCCTCCTCAAGAGGAGCTGCAACTGGCTGAATCTTTTTAGCTACTGGTTTATATGCAAGAGAGTGAGAAGTTGAGTCAAAGGTGAAAACAGAACCAAATGCAGAAATGTTGGAAGGTGATAAGGAAGATTGGGTTGAGGAGAGGAAGGAATAGATAGGAGACTGTGATGGTCTTTGTAAGTCCGTTGGTCTATGAGATAAAAATTGGGACAAAGAAGCAGTGAGCTGCAGAGATGAAATGTGAGTATCTCCCTAACCTTTTGGCAGATCATTGACATCTAAAAACCCTGGTGAAACTCAATAGTAGGCCGATGATCAGCACAAGCAAAACCACAGTGGCAGTGAGGACACCCTTCTGTCCAAGAATGTGTAGGTAGCTTAAACTCCTTGTCCATGTTAGGGTCTTGGAGGGTGATAGTTTGTGCCCCATCAGGGAAATCATCAGTAGATGCGCTCATGAGACAATGAAATAGGTGACCGAGCAATAGGTCAAAGTTGGCCTGTGGTACCACTTGGACCTGTAGGCAAACCTCACCTGTACCAAAATCTAGAGCAAGGTTTTCAACGACACCAATGGTAGATTCTGTGGTGGTGTTAGCATTGGACATTATCATGAGGTGGTCAGAGCAGACTGGTAGTCCGAGCTCTTTCCACAACCATTTTGGCATGGTGATGATCTTGGACCCAGTGTCCAAGACCACAGTAATTGTTTGATCAGTCCCAACAACATGAGCCTGTAGAGACCACAGTGGGATGCTGTGGGATGCTACAATATGGCCATCATCACTTCAAAGGACATGGTCGCCATACTCTTGTTCCACAGCTGCTGGGTCACGACTGGCAAGCTCATTGACATGCACAAGGTTAGCGGTTGTGGGGATGTGGATAGTAGCAAAGGCCTCCTGGAAGCACTTGTGCACATCCGGGACCTGAGAAATGATGTCCTTTATGGTTACTGGTACAGTGGCCTCTAGGATCTGATCAAGGAGCCACTTAGGGGTGATCTTGTCCTCTAGGGGAAAGGTGTAACAGAACTGCCTGGTGGGGGCAGTGGCAGAGTTAGTTAGTTCTGTCCAAGGAAGAGGGTTAGCTTTAGGGGCAAATGAGGAAGCAGCCAGTGCTGTGGGGGCAGGAACAGGAACCACAATCTTTGAAGGTCCAGATGTCAGGGCACAGGCTGCCTCAATCGCTGGTGAGGTGATTTCTTTGGTGACCATTGCTGCATGAGGACCAGTGTGGTTCTGTCTGTGGGTAGGTAATTCTACTCTGTCGAAACAGACTCACTTGCCTTTGTCCTTGGCCTGTTCAGCCTTGAATGTGGCTGCAGTATGAGCCATGTATTGTCTAAACTTGGGGTCAGCTATCTCAACATTTGGATCATCATCCCAGCGCTCAGCAGGAGCTAGGAAAACTGATGGCTCAATATTCAAAACTGCATCAGTGTTAGGTATGACAAGGGATAGGAGTCCAGTAGTGATGTTAGTAGCAGGTGGGGTGGAAGCTCATGTCCCAATTACATCAATACAATCCTTCAGGCAAGACATGCCCTCAATGTGTGGGATGTGCTTCCTGTCAGGAAGGCAGATCCGACCATCAGTGCCCCTGCTAGCCTTCTCGGCTACAAGGTACTCAGTGACATCGGGGCAATTGCCAATGAAATGCCCATACTTATCACAGAAGATGCAAGAGCATTTGGAGGAGCACTGCATTGCCACCTGCTCTTGTTTAATGACAACTGGCAGAGTGGTCCATGGCAGAGCAACTGGTGGGGCCATGGGGGTGGCCCATGCTGGGTAGTATGGAGTTGGAGTCAGAAGGAGCCCCAACACAAGGCTCAGAAGGGGACAAAGAGCTGTGCCAGTTAATAGGAACTGGGTGGTGTCGAGAGTATCTTTAATGGAATATGGGTTGGCGGGATGGTGGATGGTTTTGGTAATGAGAAGGCAGTGGTGGACTTGAGCTGCCAAGTCCATAGGGAGTCTGGCAAGGAACAGAGTGTCTCGGTCCAAGTCTGAGAGCTTCCTTGCCTGGACTAGCAGTGTGGTGATCTTGATAAAACTGCAGTGGTACTGTGAAAAGTCAGCAAGGGTGCACATAGGCTTTGTGCTGGTCTCATGGGTCAGGTACTGAAGGTCAGCACAACAGAATTTGTTAGCACCTTCACAACCAGGGTAAAGATCTTTGACTGCATCTATAAACTGGTCCCAATCAGCCAGAACTGCAGTGGCTTCTTTGAGGGTTTTCCAGCAGTCTGACTCGTCATAGGCAGCATAGCGCAGTGCAGCATGAATCTTCTCTGTGGTGGTAAGACCAGCAGTGGTTCCTAGAGTATCAACCTGGTCTAGAAAGTGGGGAAGCTCGGTAGGTACCTCCCCAGTAAATTTGGGAGCACCATGAGCCCCACAGGCAGGCATAGTAGCACCTTGGTTAGCCATTGGTCCAGGTGGAGGGACTATAGGAGGGAGTGGAGGTTGAGGAAGGTGAAGACAAGAGAGTGGTATGGGGATAGGTGCAAGACCGGAGGATGTGGTGAGCGACAACAGAGCATGAAAAATGTGGGCTGGTGGTAGTGGACTTGGGTGAAAAGAGCCCTCAGTGTCGTCAAAGAGATCTTGTAAGGATGGAGTGGTGGAAGACGATGTGCTAGGAAATGGAGATGACTGGGGCGAGTAGTCCACAGTGAGTGGTGAAAGTGAGCTGGAAATCTGAGATGCAGGGAGGTTCCCCTCCACTCTCCTGGGAGTGGACTCTATATATCCACCAGGAATGAAAGGTCCTATGTTTGGCTCATTATCTAGAATTTCTTCTGTGACAGTCGGACTTGGAGTCTCAACACTAGGGGTCTGCCAGGAACCTGATGGCTGTGTGTCAGCTAAAACAGACAATGTAGAGCAGAGATGGGATTTATTCAGCTGATCCAAATCAGCGGAAGGGTGGCCTGAGCTATCACCCATCAGTGAACTGAGCTTGTGGCTGGTTATGTCAGGGAGGTCAGAATGGTTATGTCTTGCATTTGAGGGTGACACCAGATGAAATAAGGTGGAGTCCTCACTGATTTGCAAATTGTGAAAATGTGCATGTAAATTTTCAAGGTTGGGTTGCTGGGCGATGAGTTGTTGACTTCATCTGGAACCCCATTGTGAGTCCCTCACAGTGGGCTCCAGTTGTAAAAAAGACAAGGACTCCAGGGTGGACTTTGAAACAACCCTTGGGCAGGGCTGAGTAGTGAGCTGTGTGACAGTGAGTAGCAGAAGTGACTAGAGCTAGCGGGTGCCCAGGTGTCAACTGAGGACTAAGGGGAAAACCCAAGATAACTCAAATGAGGATCTTGGGGCTGAATTGCCAGCCTTATATATGTTACAGGTGTTTGTACATGATTGTACACTATTACTACATTCAGTGAACTTTAGGGTAGACATGGGAGTGTGGGTCTTACACTACTGGCCAGGGGCGAGTCATGGGGAGTCACTGCACTGCCTTGCATAGTCTGGGCACCGATGATATGAGATGGTGTTAGTATGGCATGATATGATGCCATCGTGATGTCATGGGGCTGTGCAAGGAGATCCAGACTGCTTACTAAGGTAAACACAGCTTGGCGCAGCCATCGTGTGGCATGTGTATGCTGTCAGCAAGCAGGCCAGATTGGATACCAATACCGGAATAGGGGTGGAGCTGAAAAGGGAGTTGAAAAAGGAGTGAAGCCAGGCGTGAATGTAACACTACCCCCCTGCTAAAGCTCAACCTCTGGGCGAGCAAAGGGAAGAGGTTGGGAAAAAAGAGTGGCAAAGACTGAACAAGAGATGGGATGAGGGGCTGAGGGATGAGAGTGGTGGAAATCATGAAGGGCCTCAGGACAATTGGTGAGGCTGGAGGCCAGCTCCCAAGTGCGGTTGTCAATGGTGTAACCCTTTCAATGTAACAAGTATTGAATGCCACGGCTGTGGGGACAGGAGTTGACAATGAAGTTGACTTCATACTTGGAATCCTGGTTATCAGTAACTGAGATGGGACCAGGAGATGGATCAGGCTGTTGCAGGAGCGGAAGTACATAGGGTTTAGTGTGGGAGATGTTGACGACAGGGTGAATGTGGATGTACTTGGGGAGATGGAGTTCTACAGCATTGGGCCCTTTAAGGGAGACAACAGGGAAGGGGCCAACCCACCAATTGGTCAGCTTTCAGCAGGGGAATGGGAGAGTCAGGTTGTTGGTGGCAAGCCAAACACAATCACTGATGGCATAGAGGGGTGTGGGTATGCGATGGGTATTCCCAGTGACAGTCATCCATTCCTGGGCTTTCATGAGGTGCTCTGATATCTGCTTAAGAATGGTCTGGTAATCCTGTGCGAGCATGGTGGCAGTGGATGATTTCGAATCGCAAGGCTCCACCCCCATGCAGGGCTGGTATGTGCAAGTGACCTGAAAAGAGGAGAATTTTGAAGCAGTGGACTGCTTTGCATTCAGAGAGAATTGGGCCAGGGGCAGCCAGTGTGCCCAGTCATCCTGTTGTTCAGCACAGTACATATGGAAATACAAGGCTACTTCTCTATTCATCCGTTCTGTTTGCCCATCAGTTTGTGGGTGATGGGCAGTGGACTTCTTTACAGCAATTCCAAGCTGTGCACAAAGCGAGGTCATCAGCATGGCAGTGAATTGGGGTCACTGATTGGAAATGATGGTTTTGGGGAGGCCGTGATGTTTCCAGATATGACTGAGGTATAAATCGGCTAACCCTGCAGCTGAACAGGTCTTTGTGCAGGGAACCAGCTCTACTTCCTTGGAGAAGCAGTCTACTACCATAAGGATAGCATCGTACCCCCCCACTAGGGGAAGGTCAGTGATGAAATCCACAGAAATATTCTCCCAGGGGCCCTTCAGAATTGGCAGGGGTTGGAGCTCTCCCTTCATCGGCTGGTTACTGGGCTTTGCTTGGGCGCAATGGGAGCACCCTTGAACATATCGTTCCACATCCTTCCTCATGGTGGGCCAGCTGTAAAATTATGTGAGAAGCTCTAGGGTTCAGAGAACTCCAGGATGTCTGCTAACTTTGTGGTCATGATGGAGTGTGATGATCTGTGTGCGAAGATCTGGGGGCACATAGATCCGGTTGTTCCTCTTGAGGAGCTGATCTTCGATCTCATATCCCTGTGCCATCAACTTCTTGAAGGTGGCTTTGGGGAGGTGAATCATCATGTGGGATATTTCGTCAGCAAGCTCTTCCCCTGGAGTCATAACCTCTATTGTCCCTCCATTCTCCATTACCTGTTTAATCTGTTCAGGGAGTATCACCAGCACTGCCTTGTTATTGTTGTCCCCTTTATCCATCATATCTGACCATTGCAACAGTGCATCTGCCTTCATCATTAATGCCCCAGCCTTATGACACCATTTGAAATTGAACTGTGAAAGGTATTGGGCCCATTGGGCTTGTTGATGATTCAGATCTTAACGTGTCATGAACCAGGCAAGGTTCTGATGGTCATTCCAGATCTTGAATTGATGCTGGGTCTCCTCTAAGTAGTGTCTCCACCTCTCTAGGGTGAAGATTATGCTGAGCATTTCTTTGTCGGCGATGGGGTAATTGTGTTGTTCTGGCATCATGGAATGGAAGGAGAATGCAATGGGATGCCACCGATCTTCCTTCTTTATGGACAATACTGCCCCAACTGCACAGTTACTGGCATTGCTTTCTAGCTGGTACTCATAGTTGTTATCAGGATAGGCGAGGACAGGGGCTGTAGTGAACTGCTGCTTTAGGCTGCTAAAGATGTCCTTGCATTCCTTTGTCCATTCAAAAGTAACGTCCTTTTTTGTCAGGTTGTGGAGAGAGTGAGCTATCTGGGCATAGTCTTTGATAAACTGTCAGTAGAAGTTGGCAAGACTGAGGAAGGCCTATGTTTGTTGTAGGGTTGTTGGGGATGGCCAGTCTGTTACCACCCTCACCTTCTCTGGGTCCATCCTTATCCCAGCTGGAGTAACTATCATCCCCAGAAACTCAACTATTGCGGTGGAGAAGGAACACTTCTCGGGTTTCATGAATAGGTCATTCTTTTCCAGCCTTTCCAACACCTCCATAACCTTCCTTTCGTGTGCTTTCTGGTCATGATCGCAGGAGAAGATTAGTAAATTGTCAATATACACTATCACCTCAGGCATATCAGAGAAGAGGTCATTCATTGTGGTCTGGAAGGTTGCGGGTGAATTACATAGCCTGAAGAACATTACCATTGGTTCATAGGCACCCTTATGGCACACAAAGGCTGCCTTCCATTCATCTTCCTCCTTGATCCGTACATTGTTATACCCCCAATGGAGATCCATCTTCGTAAAGGTTTGGGCACCCTTTAACTTGTCAATGAGTTGGGAGATGAGCAGGAGAGGGTAGTTGTTCCATCTTGTATGCTCATTCAAGTATTGGTAATCTTGAATCATCCTCTTTCATCCATCTTTCTTTGGAATGAAGAAGACTGGTGACGTCTGTTTGGACTTGGATGGGTGAATGTACCCCTTCCTCAGCTGATCCTCCACAAAATCCTCTATTTCCTTCTGCTCATTTGGACTCAGGGGAATGATCCATCCCTTCTTTGGCTTGAACATCTCTTTCAACTCAATCACATGGTCCCAGGGCTTTCATACTGGCATGCACTCTGACTCCTTCTGCAAGAACACCCATTGATAGTGGTGATAGACACAGGGGACAAGTTTAAGGGGATCGTCTGACATCAGGGAATGGCGTCCTTCCTTGGTTTGGCTCCTTTCTTTAGCATGTCCTATCTCCATCACCTCGTGTTTGTGCATGGCCTGATTACTCTGCTTGTAGTTACAGGTCTCAGGGCAGCCATCAAACTGGATTCATCCAGTCCTCCAGTTAATTTGTGGATTATGCTCCTGGAGCCATGGGTATCCTAGGATAATATCATTGGTCCCGATGTTGGATACATACACATGAAGTAATTCCTGATGCCTGTTTACATTGCAGTAAACTTCCACTTCCTCTGTAATCCGTCCTCCAGCATTCTCAGACCCATTGGCATTATGTACAATAATGGTCTGGCAGGCAGTTAGTGTGGGGATGCAGTTCTTTCATATGAAATCATGGTTAATGAGCATCAAGTTTGCCCCACTATTAATTAGGGCTTCTGCATCAACATAGCATCTCTCAGCTGAGGGTTTTATCTGTATCATTAGCTTTATTTCTTTTCCTTTATGGATTACCCTCGTATACATCTTCAGGGGTTCTGGGTTTTTGGTGGTGGATTTAGGGGAATTAAGCACAGGTTTAGTATCTCAGTCCCTGCTAGGCTCATCAAGAGGCCCCCCTCGACCAGTGGTGTTAGATACTAGGGTTGTTAGTATGGACATGAGCTTAATTAGTTCCACCAAGAAGTTATTATTAGCCTGTGAGACACCCAGATTGTCTCCTAGGCCCTGCCTTTTCCCTTCTGCTCCTTTCTGGTGTTGAGGAAAATCCTGCTCTTCGACTAGGGCTACCTGCACTTCTTCTTCTGCAAGGGCAACCCATCATACCTGCCATCTCTTACAGCTGAATCGGTGTCCTCCTCTGTGGAAATGACACTCCGGGCACTGGTGTCATATCCCGCATTCTGCTAAGTCTATCTCCGTCACTTCCAGTTTCATGTCTGTCGATCTCTGGACTTATTTCTCTATTTGTACTACCTTGTATATCTGGACCTTGACTCATCTCTGTTTACAATTCATTGTTATTAAACTTTCGCTTAGTACTTAGAGTTTAGCCTGTGCTTCGCACAGCCCTGGCACTTGCACCTCCGGTGCACTGCTCCGGACTTCGGCTTATTTCTACCTCCATCTTACTCATCTTTGTTCTCCATATATAAACTCATAGATACTTTGTTGTGACCCTCAGTTCGAATATCAAATCAGTTCTCTCCTCTCGAGTCTGACAGCTCAACCTCCCTTCTCCCTCTCTTGCCAACGAGGCTAGGAGCTCAGCAAGGACACGACACATAAGTCTTGCATCAAAGCCTCACACCTCTGACCTCTGCTCCGACATCCACTGTACCACCAGTACACCTCTGTACGCTCTCGCGCAACCTCCAATCCTTTGACCATCTCCGCTGCTCAGACTTGAGCCAGAGAACCACAAACTTAACAGTATATTTGAACTCCCACTTGTCAAGTTCCAGAACACCCATCATGACTACCCACACTGTTCATGCCTCTCACGCTTCCTTCCTCCAGACTGCCTTTGGCAGCTCCTGTACTATCCCCGGCGAGTTTACCAGCCTCACTGAACATGCTATTGCCCCATCTATCTCAACTCACCACCAATGCCCGCTTACCCTGCTCACTCCACTCCCCTCCCGTTTCCAGGAACTACCAGAGGACGAAGAAGACCTCTTCAACCAATGCCCACACAATCCGGTTCCAGGGCACAGAGCAGGAGGCGGGAGTGACGGCAGTGATGACAGAGATGACCCGGGCTTGTCCTCTGACTCATCCGATGAAGTTGAACAGGACACTTTTGACGATGAAGACAAGGCCTCCAATAATGTTCCACTAGTCTACGAACCATTCTCTGAACTTGCTGATGTGATCCGCAACATGACCCGACATGCTCTCCGTCGCGGAAAACACTCCTCCAATGCCAAAACGAAGGTCCACGAACCAGACACCTTCAATGGGTCAGACCCAAAGAAGCTCTGCCTCTTCGTTGTTCAATGCAAGATCAACTTCCAGGCCAACCCTAAGGCCTTCAGAAAGGACCACAAGAAGGTTACTTTCGTGCAGTCTTACCTGAAGGGGATGGCACTGGATTGCTTCGAGCTGGACCTGCTCAGAGTTGACACCCCCGAAAATCGTCTGTTCTGGATGGATGATTGGCCGTCATTCTTGTTTGAGTTACAGACAAACTTCAGCCCCCATGACCCTGTTGCTGAAGCAGAAACTCAGCTAGAAAACCTACAAATGCGTGATAGCCAGCGTATCATGAAGTATATAGTAGAGTGGAACCGCCTAGCCACCCAAGTCTGTGAATAGGGACCCAGTGCTTTTCGCCAGAGCTTCTATAATGGACTTCCAGATCGAATCAAGGATGAAATCGCATGTCAGGGCAAGCCTGGCACAATTAGTTCTCTGCGCGCTTTGGCGCAGCAGATTGACCAAAGGTACTGGGAGCATAAGGAAGAAATCGCTCGGTCAACCAAGGCCTCTGGGTCAAATCACCCCCCTTCATCTGCCCAGTCATTCAGTTCCTCTGCACCCACCACATCCGCACCCCTGACATCCACACCCACCTCCAGTGGCAAATCCGCCAAGGACACTGAATCCAAGGGCAAGACTGCCACCACCACTCCCGCCCCGAAACCCGACATTTCATCGAAGTTAGGCAAGGACGGTAAGCTCACCCCTGCCGAACGTAAACGCCGCTTCAACAACAAGTTGTGCATGTTCTGTGGCCATGAAGGTCACATGGCCAAAGACTGCCCGAAATCCTTGTCAAAGGCTTCCAAGGCCCGTGCGGTTCAGACCGCAGCTACAGGGACTCAACCGAAAGTCTCCTCAGAGGCAAAAAATTAGACTGCAACCTCCATAGCTCTGCACAGGCTGGAGGTTGCATTGAACCCAACCGTGCACCAAAGGAGATCTGTCTCAACATGTCTGCTCTCTCTGATCCTAAATCACTCATGCCCACCGTTTCTTTAGTAACCTACGACATCCCTTCTTTTCCGGCGCTAGTAGACTCCGGATCTTCTGATTGTTTTATAGATATGACTTTTGTTAATAATCATGGACTTCAACCCTACCCTGTACCCCTGCTCCAGCTCCGACTCTTCGATGGAACTACGAACTCCACCATAACTCAAGCTCTCGACCTCTCCATTCGCTTCGAAACCAGTAATATCACTTTGACGACATTATATGTCACCCCACTGGATGGATCTTGTTCCATTGTCCTAGGACACAACTGGCTCACCTGCTACAATCCGTTGATTGATTGGGTTTCGAGCAGTATATTGTTCCGCTCATCTGAGCAAACCAGTCCAGTACCTCTGAGCTCACCTCTGCAGCCTCCGACTCTATCACTGGCTGATCTGCCCTCATCCAATACACCATGTTTCCCCAGTCATACAGTTCTGCCTATCGCATTCATCAGTGCACCTGCCTTTGCACTGGCATGCCACCTAGAAGGTTCTGTTGAATTTAGCCTCCAAATCTGCCCCAAGGAGAGTAACCTCCATTCCTCCGTGACCTCCACAGAACTGGTCAATCTTTCCGGCACACCTCCAGAATACCATGACTTTGCCGATGTGTTCAGTAAGAGCAAGGCTTCCGTGCTAGCTCCCCATCACGAATATGACCTGAAGATCAACTTGGAAGAGGGCACCTTGCCCCCCTTAGGAACACTCTACTCTCTTTCTCCCACAGAGCTTGAGGCCCTTTGGACGTTCCTCAACGAACACCTGAAGACCGGCTTCATCTGGCCATCCTCCTCTGCTCATGCCGCCCCGGTCCTCTTCGTCCGCAAAAAGGACGGTTCACTCCGCCTCTGCATTGACTTCCGAGGACTTAATAAGATCACGAAGAAAGACCAATACCCTCTCCCATGCATATCCAACCTCCTAGATGCTCCGAGCAAAGCCAAGATATATACGAAGATCGACCTCTGGCATGCATACCATCTGGTCCGAATCGCCGAAGGCAATGAATGGAAGATGTCCTTCCGGACACACTATGGCTCATACGAGTGGCTAGTTATGCCCTTCAGTCTCATGAACACCCCTGCTGCTTTCCAGCAGTTTGTGAACACTATCTTTGCAGATCTCCTTGATGTCTGTGTCATCATCTACTTGGATGACATTCTAATCTACTCTGCAGACATGGTCTCCCACAAGGAACATGTCCATGAAGTCCTTCATCGCCTCCATAAACACAGACTTTACGCCAAGCCTGAGAAGTGTGAGTTCCACACTGACTCGACCGAATACCTAGGTTACTGCCTTTCCCCTGCTGGACTGACTATGTCCGAGGAAAAGGTTAAGGCAATCCAAGATTGGCCAGAACCTCGTAAAGTAAAGGATATTCAGTCCTTCTTGGGCTTTGCAAACTTTTACCGGTGTTTCATCCATGACTACTCTGCAATCATGACCCCCCTAACCCGCCTCACCCGCAAGGGTGCCCCTTGGAATTTCTCTGATGACTGTCGATCTGCCTTCCACAGATTAAAAGATGCCTTCACCTCTGCCCCTATCCTCACTCATTGGGTACCAGACGCTCCAATGATTATAGAAACCGACGCCTCTGACTATGCCATCGCTGGGATTCTTTCCATCCGATGCCCGAATGAGGAAATCCAGCCAGTTGCTTTCTACTCTCGGATGTTGTCTGCTCCAGAACTCAATTATGATACCCATGATAAGGAATTACTCGCCATACATGAGTCTTTCAAGACCTGGCAACATTACCTAGAAGGCTCCGCATCTCTGGTCAACGTTGTCACCGATCATAAAAACTTGGAATACTTTGCGACAACCAAGCTCCTGACCCACCATTAAGCCTGATGGTCGGAGTTCCTCTCTGGATTTAATATGGTCATCCGGTTCCACCCTGGTCGCCTTGGTGCTAAGCCTGATGCCCTTACTAGACGATGGGATGTCTACCCCAAAGAGGGGGATAAGGACTACACTCACATCAACCCACACAACTTCCGACCAGTATTCACCAAAGAGCAGCTCGCTGCGTCCCTACGAGCCACCTACTTCGCATCACCGGTCCTCCAAGCCAGAATACTCATTGATGTAGAAAGGCTACATAACGACATCCTCTCCACCCTTCCCTCTGACACTATGGCTTCCATACACATGTCCGGTCCCGAACCCACCAACACAAGATGGTCAGTCGATGCTGAAGGCTTTTTATGCCTTGATGGTTGCATCTACATACCTGATGCCAATGATCTCCGCCTCCACATCCTCCAGTACAAACATGATCATCCGTTATCCAGACATTATGGTCAAAACCGGACATTGGAACTCATCCACCACAAGTACACCTGGCCAGGCATCAGGACATTCATAAAAGAGTACATCTCCTCCTGTACTGCCTGTGCTCGCGCAAAGGTTCCCAGACACAAGCCATACAGGCTACTAAAACAACTCCCCATCCCCGAACGTCCGTGGAATTCCATATCAATGGACTTCATTGAACAACTTCCATCTTCCTCCAGTTTCACCATGATCCTAGTCGTCGTCGACCGCCTCTCAAAACAATGTATTTTCATTCCGATGACAGACACAGTTACATCTCCGGAACTGGCCAAGTTGTTCCTAATGCACATCTTCTCCAAGCACAGCATTCCCTCCCACATCACATCCAATCAAGGTTCCAAATTCGTCTCGCACTTCTTCCAGTCCCTCGGAAAAGCCCTTGACATCTGGCTGTATTTCACCTCCGGATATCATCTGGAAGGCGACGGTCAGATGGAGCACATGAACCAGACCCTGGAACAGTACTTACGCATTTATTGCAATTACCAACAGGACAACTGGTCCGAACTCCTGCCCTTAGCAGAGTTTGTGTACAACAACGCTCCCAATGCTACCACCAGTGTGTCGCCCTTCTTCGCTAACAAGGGCTATCATCCGAGCATCTCCGTACATCCGGAACGAGACCTCACTTCTGCTCGTGCACGTGAGTACTCAGTCGACCTCAATTCGCTACACCAATTCCTATGTGAGGAAATGGCCCATGCCCAAGAGCAATACCAAGGACCTGCCGATGCCAAGCGATCTCCAGCTCTGGACTTCAAGCCCGGAAATCAGGTCTTCGTGAAGGCTAAGTATTTCAGGTCAACCAGGCCATCTAAGAAGTTATCAAAAAAGAACTTAGGGCTGTATGAAATCATTGCTCAGGCGGGTACCCATTCCTTCACCCTCTGCTTACCTGAGACTATGAAGTCCGTACATCCGGTCTTTCATGTCTCCCAGCTGGAACCTTGTGTTCCCAACAATATCCCTAATCGCTCGCAACCTCTGCCACCTCCGGTTGAGGTAGATGGAGAACCAGAGTATGAGATCACTGAAATCCTCGACTCAAAAATAGATCACCAACGAAGGAACTGCAAACTGCTGTACCTAGTATGGTGGTTAGGTTACGAAGGTACAGACAAAGAAACATCTTGGTTGTTGGCCACGGAACTCGGTCACGCTTTGGAACTAGTATCCGATTACCACCTCTGGTACCCGGACAAGCCCGGCCCTCAGACTTCGGTCTAGACAACCAACTCAAAGTTACATTGTGGTATTCTATTATACAAGGAGGGCTGGTGAGAAGGCTATCTACTCCTCCATATATTCTGACTCCTCCGTGCTCTCCTCCGTGTCATCCGATGCTCCTGCACCATCCTCCGCAAACCCCTCCAGGACCACCAGCTCCCTTCACGCATCCCTCTCCAACCCCTCTAACTCTTCCTCCAAGTCGGACTCATCATCCGTGATCTCCTCCGATGCCCACCCTCTGTACACTTCCTCTGCCTTCAGCTGGACGAGCTGGTCCAGATACCGGTTTTGCTGGTCCAGATGCCGTCCAACCCGGTAGAACTTGTCCCGCATCTCCCTCATCACCCTCATGATCTCCTGACCAACCGTCACCAAGACGTCCTCCCCCACGTTCTCTGACTGCTGCTTCTTCCACAGCACCGCAACCTCCTCCACCTCGCTGTTGTCCACTGCCGGCCGCTTCCTCCACTTCACCAGCTTCTTGTCCCCCGGTCGTGTGCACCGTGCCTTTCAGTCATAGCACTCCTGACACACGGTGGTCGTCTTCGAGCCTTCTCGAAGCATGCACTCCAGTCCCTTCTTCATGCACCAGTGACAGTCAGGCAGCGCCCACTGCTTACCCTTTGCCTTTGCCGTGCTCTGCTCCGCATGTATCTCCATGGCCTACATCCATCAGTTCCAATCAATGCATTTAAAGGAGGTACTCACCCGTTTCTTGGCTGCCTCCTCTTCCTCCTTGTGACACGCCTCCTCCTCCGCAATCCTCCGGCGCTCTTCCGCCGCGGCCTTCTCCTGTGCCTCCTCCTCCACCTTGCACCATGCCTCCTCCTTCTTCACCAGACAATGGCGCTTGCGCTCTGCCATCTTTGCTACCAATCATTCATCATTGTCACTGTTGCTCTCCTCGAGCTCCTCATCGCGCCAGTTGCGGATATTGGTGATGTCGTTTGCGGACATGGTAGGTGTAGTGGTCTAGGAACAGGACATCCTTCACAGCAGTCCTTATACCCTGGGAACAGACGATCAACAAACTTTCGAACCCCGACTTTCAAACTCCATATTGTCCATGCTTATGGCCTTCAGGGGTTCAGGCCTAAGAGGGGAATACTGTCATATCCCACATTCCACTAAGTCTACCTCCATCACTTCCGGTTTCACATCCGTCAATCTCTGGACTTATTTCTCTATTTGTACTATCTTGTATATCCGGACCTTGACTCATCTCTGTTTACAATTCATTGTTATTAAACTTTCGCTTAGTACTTAGAGTTTAGCCTGTGCTTCGCACAGCCCCGGCACTTGCACCTCCGGTGCACTGCTCCAGACTTCAGCTCATTCCTACCTCCATCTTACTCATCTTTGTTCTCCGTATATAAACTCGTAGATACTTTGTTGTGACCCTCAGTTCGAATATCAAATCAGTTCTCTCCTCTCAAGTCTGACAGCTCAACCTCCCTTCTCTCTCTCTTGCCAATGAGGCTAGGAGCTCGGCAAGGACGCGACACATAAGTCTTGTGTCGAAGCCTCACACCTCCGACCTCTGCTCCAACATCCGCTATACCACCAGTACACCTCCGTACGCTCTCACGCAACCTCTGACCCTCTGACCATCTCTGCTGCTCGGACTTGAGCCAGAGAACCACGAACTTAACACCAGCCTGTTGAACACCCAATGCATTCCTCAGGCCCTGCCTTTTCCCTTCTTCTGGGATCCTTCAATTGGAAAATCCAAATCCGTTTCTTGGTGGTTTCTCTTGCAAATCTCTTCAGCAAGTTCTGCTATCCTTACTGGGGCTTCTGATCCCATGGGTTCTTCATCTTCAGCTAGCGGGATCCTCCATAGCATTTTCCTCTTGGAGCAATAAGCACTGTGCCCACCATGAACAAACTTACAGGCTGGGCATTGGTTAATCTTGGGCTTCTGGTATTCCCTAATTCGATGGCCGGTCTGTTTGCAGTTGAAGTATTTTGCTCGGACATCGCTGCTGGGGAGGATGTATATGTCTTCTTCAAGGTTCTCCCATGCTAACCCTTGACTGCTAATCCTTGCAGGGGCCTTCCTTTTGTACCCCCTTATGAAGCCAAGTGCTTCCATTGTGCATCCGGTCTTCCTGATGTGGTCCATATAGAGTGCCAGCTTGTCCTGGTGCTTGTTCTCTTTGAAGATCTGTAAAATGATATGCCGGGCTGTATTCTGTTCTAGGAGCCTAATGGCATGCATGTCATTGATTTGTGCTTGCTGATATAAGGCCTCCCAGCGGACTAGGAAGTCGTCAGTCTGCATGTTCTGCTGCTT
>JBBPTI010000148.1:0-21417 GCA_038093995.1 Tylopilus aff. callainus | reverse complement strand
GATGGCCTGGGGGACACATATCTCCTATGCGTCGCATACCTTGTCAGCAGACTACATGACTGTGGATCTGGTTGTCTTGTGTTACCTGCCCATCGTTCCTTGGTGTTCCGTGATTGGGTAGATTCTGTCTGAATTTTCAACCAGACACAATTGATTCGCTGTCCATTCGTGACAATCCAGGTCTCAAGCCACATAACACCATCGAGCATGTTCTCTCCCTACACCCACACTACTCACACCGTGACCGACGTTGTCTCGCTGCACTCCATCTTACAGCTATCATCAGAACAGACCACTGGGGACGAACCCGCCGACAACTGGTACAGCTCTCATTGCACCTCCACCTCACCCCTTTGTATCTCAACATATACAGGCAAACTGGCAAAGCACAGGGATTAACGAGCCACATGATGGAGAGATGACAAGACATTGAACCGAATACCGATACGAGATGCGGAGACATCTCTCGTGACGTTGACATGGGCTTTCTCGCCTCGCTGAAAATCGGCTCCTCATGATATGTGGCGTAGACTCCCATGCGATCTGGGGAAAGATCTAATATGCTGATGAAATTATGTAAATGAATCAAAGACAAAGAATGCTGCCATAAGTACATCAGAACACGGATTCAGAAAGATTTTGTTTCCACAACTTGGCAACATAACTAACCACATCTGATCATTGTGGATTAGTATCACCACCAGAGACATGCATGGTCAATAGTATTTCGACCTTGAAATCCATCTGAACCATGGAGTACTGGAAGAGGGTGTTCTATTATGTGATAATTCCTAGTACCCTGAAGCCATGAGTCACTTCAGGCTACCTTTTATGTACTGTAAATCTTACTGCAATAAACATGGCAATGTAATTCAGCACTTGACATGGCTTTGAGTCTAGCTCTGGACCAGGAAAACCTGCTCTTCACTAGTTTCAAGATTATACTTCATCTTGGCCATGGATGAGCATAGGCATGCAAGATTTCAGCATAGACCTGACATTCTGTTCACATCAACTGCACTCTAGACAAATAATAGCTTCCACATCCTACATACATCCAAACTTTTTTCTTTTCACTTTTTCTCCTTTCAGATAACTCACTAACCCTTATCTTGTTCACTTTCCACAGCTTCAAGTAATGTAGTAGCAGCCATGCATTTACTAGTCATGGGAACAGGGATGAACTTCCACTTTATATTTTCATCCCTAGTATGTTTGGCAAGCTCAATCTATAATGAACAGGTGTAAGAATTATCCACTGTTATGACTTGCCTACCATGCTCCTCTTACCATCTTTTTCTTTTTGCCCTTGTATTACTAAGTTCCTTTTTTGCCTCACTTTTATGCTTACTCTTCTAATCTGACTAAAGCTACATGTTGATTATATCTGATTACTATCTCATTCTTATTGTATCTTCCTGCATGTTCCTTTGCATTCTATTGCTTAGTCATCAGTTGGACTAGCTAGTATTTAAGGACAGCTCTCACTATCCTGTACCCTAAGCTAGTTTTCCTTAATTATACCTTCTTTGCCCCAGATCTCAGAGTCCACTAGAGTTTGTCTCTTTGGCTTGCTAGCTTCACAGATCAAGTCCTCAACAGACTGAGGCAGGATAAGTCCCACTTTCACTTGGGCAACAGATTGTTGTCTTCACCAGGCTATTCAAGGCTAGGATCAACCTTCTACCTGGAGTTGATCTTAACATAAGACTAGCTTCCTTCTTCATGCTGGTTGCCTCTGATGCAACCTATCCAACACATCTAACTCACCCAACCTCCTCTTCTTCTTTCAAAGGGACTGCACCCCCTCCCCCTCCTTTTAATCCAAACCACCTTGCTCCCCTTCTCCTCTCCTTGATGACTCAGATGATCATCTGACTGAAACAGATGAAGAAACCAGACAGCTTACCAGTAATCTAAGCTCCGTCTTCACTCTTCCTTGTCCACCCACTCTACCCACCCCACCCTTCCCCCCTTCTTTACAGAGACTCATTGTATTCCAACCACCTACCCCTTCACCACTGCTGCTTCCCCCCAGAATGTCCACCAAACCCATTGAGCTTAGGATCAGGATGCCTGAAGCATATGATGGATCACATGTGAAAGCCAAGAGATGGCTAAATGCAATCAAAGACCTACTTGCTGGTCAATGATGAAGTATACAACAAGGAAGTGAAGAAGATAGTCTTTGACCTCTCTTACATGACTAAGGGCTCAGCAGCTACCTGGGCCTCCACCTTCCAGTCTGCTGCCCTCACCTCCAATTTTTTTGGAATTTTTGCTGATTTCAAAAAGAAGTTCCTCCTTATCTTTGAATATGCCAACATCCAGCAGAAAGCCCCTAACTGGCTCTCCACCACCAAGGCCTTGAGCCTGAAATGCCCCCACCATGATACTGATCCCCTCAACTACTACTCCATCCTCTTCTCCATGAAAATGGTTGAAGTGAAACTCAATGAAACCAAAGATGCCTATATCTTCATTTCCTTCTTCATTGCTGGACTCCCCATTTCCCTTATGTGATGAATCTATTCCATGGACACTGTTCTGACCACCCTTGCTGACTGGCACAAGCAAGCTTGACAGTTTAAGTCCCAATGGGACCAAGCTGACCAAATTGCCTGCTTAGGTGCTCCTATCCACTACACCCCTTCTTAATGTTACCTCCCCCCCAGAGATCCTAATGCCATGGAAGTAGACCATCTCTCTCTCTCCCAGACCACTGAATACCAAAAGAAGGGCCTGTGCTTCTCTTGTAGCAAACCAGGCCACATCAGCAAGGAATGCCCCTTGTGCCAGAAACAAACCACCCCAACTCCCACCATCAGAACCACCAGAAAGATCATTGCCAGGGACTTTTGGGATGAAGAAAAGGAACCCATCCCTGGATGCAATGAAGAACCAATGAACATAGGGCAGTTAGCTGCCATGTTCTCTGAAACAAAGGATTTTCAGTAGGGAGGGCTTGAGCAATGCAAACCCCTCCAATCAAAAAGTCCTATACTAGTAAATCTTTGACTATGCCAGTATCTTTGATCTACCTAGAAGGGACCCTGAAAACCATTGCCATCTCTGCCCTCATTGACTTTGGAGCTGAAATCAACTGCCTTGATTGGAGTTTTACCTCCCAGAAACAAATTCCCATACAATGAACCAACCAGACCATTGTAGCTCACAATGTCAACTCCTCCTTAAACTCCAGGGTGCACTATGTCACACACCTTTTTGTAACCATAGCAGGCATCACCCAGAAGATCAGATTCTTTATACTATGATTAGGGAAACAAAAAGTGATCCTAGGTCACCCCTGGCTTCAAAACACCAACCCAGAGATTGACTGGCAACAAGGTACTGTCAGTATCAATCCTTTCCTAGATAAGGGGAATGAGCTATACTCCTACCCAATAACCCTTTCCACCAATAACTCCTCCTTAGAAGAAAAAGGACTCAGACAGTATCTTGAACAACCATCTGCTGAGCAGTTTACTAAGGTGACCACTGGGTATTACACTGCCCACAGGGTCCTCATGTATGGACAAAAACACCATCCCATCACCCTCAAACTCACCCACATCTTTCAAGCCACAGAACTGGCTATAGCCCAAGAACTAGTCCACAAGGTCACCCTTCCCTCTGCCTACTCTTTATACTCCTCCATCTTTGAGAAGGAGTCCACTGATCATGTACCTCCCCCTTGATCCTATGACCATGCAATCAACCTTACTGACTCTTTTATTCCCAAGATCAGCAAGCTCTACCCCCTATCCCCTAACAAATGAAAGGCCATGGACAAGTTCATTGATGAAAACTTGGCATCAGGGAAGATTTGTCCTTCCAAATCCCCCCAAGCCTTCTTCTTCTTCTTTATTAAAAAGAAGGATGGCAAACTCCATCCCTGCCAGGACTACTGATATTTAAACCAACATACTATCCAAGATGCCTACCCCCTCCCTTTGATTTCAGACCTTGTTGACAAGGTCAAAGATTCATCTATCTTCACTAAGTTCAATGTGCAATGGGGCTACAACAATGTCTGTATCAAAAAGGGAGACCAGTGGAAAGCAGCCTTTATTACTCATTGAGGGCTTTTTGAACCAATAGTCATGTTCTTCAGCCTAATGAACTTCCTCCCTATCTTTATGCACTTTATGAATGACTCCTTCCAAGATATGATTGTGGAAGGATGGTTGGTAATTTACATGGATAACCTCCTAATCCACTCTCCTATTCCTGAACTAGATCAAGAAAGAGTTTGTTGTGTTCTCCAATATATGAGAGAACTTGATTTATATCTCCAATTGGAAAAATGCACCTTCACTGTGTTATGACCTCACTCACGCCCCTATCTTTTTCCTCCCTTTCCAGGCTCTATTCCCCTATTCTGGTACTGGTATCTGGTTGGCCCTGCTCGCTAACAGCATTCACACACCATACGATGGCTGCGCCAAGCTGTGATTACCTTAGTAAGCGGTCCAGACATCCTTACACAGCCCCATGACATCATCATCGCACCATATCACACCATAATGGTGCAATCTCACGTCATTGGTGCCTAGGCTATGCAAGGCAGTGCAGTGACTCCCCATGACTCATCCCCAGCCAGTGGTGTAAGCCCCTCATTCCCATGTCTGTCCTAAAGCACCTGTAAGTAGTAATAGGATATCAATACATACAAACAAGCTGTAAACATATATAAGGCTGGCAATTCAGCCCCAAGGTTCTTATTTGAGTTATCTTGGGTTTTCCCCTTAGTCCTCAGTCAATGCCTGGGTTCCCTTTAGCTCTAGTCACCTACCCCTCTCCTCACTGTCCTACAGCTCACTAGCAGCCCCACCTAAGGGTTGTTTCATTATAACTCAAATCTCTTCACTTCGCTGTTGCCACCCCAAAGCCTGTTATTAGTAGTGAGCCCTGCAGAGTCATTGGCTGTTGTTACTGACAGCCCTCTGCCCCAGTGAATCCAGACCAAATCTCCATCCCACGTCCAGAGTACACTGTAGACCTTGCCGCCCTTGCCACCAGTGCTCGCCTCTTTGTAAAGGAGCACTCCTGTCTATTTGCACAAGTTTTCAACCCTGCCTCCACCACTGCCCAAAGAGAAAGGAGGTTAGTAGGGGAATACAGAGAGATAAAGAAAGAAGAGGAGGAGGATTTAGTACTACTGCCCTTGCCTGCCCCCTCTCTTAAGTGTGAGTCGACACCACCTGAGTTAGTCGACCCGAACGATCTCGAGGGTCCTTACTGCAACCCCACCTCACCCAATACCCACTGCCGCCTCGACGAAGAGTACCGTTGTTGGCAAGAGAACTGTGCCAGGTTCTTAGTCAAAGAAGCCTGCCTCGCCCGCTGTGAGAGAATCACTGCAGCTAGAGCTGCCTGCTGCAACACCGCCGCCACCCTTGTCTGACCAGATAACAATCCAGGATGTCTTCACCCTCGTGCATCTTTGCGCTGCCCTCTTTATCTTTAGTCACCTACTAGTAGCCCCTGCTACTATCACCTTACCACTTCTTGTCCACACCTACCTACATTTGTTGATAGGCATCTCACTTGCCCACTTCCACCCCCTTTTATGATAGTGCAGCTCCTGCTGCTCACCCTTACCTTCCTCATTGTCTTTTTTGCAACCCTTTTTACCTATTTTCTGCTTCACCTTCTTTCTCTTGTTGCATGAGAGCTCACCCCACTACAACTTCAGATTGCTGCAAGAGAAGGAGCCTACTCCTTCATGTTCGGATATGAGAGACAAGCGATCCATGCCGAAGAAGAACAGCCACAGCAGAACTATGGCTGGTAGTTATTGAATAAAATATTTTCCCCCTTTGAAATCCCAAGTGATCATTATAGGACAACTGTTTATGTGACTCCAATGGAAGGAGGACAAACAGAAATGACTGAGACCGATCAGCCGACCACAGATAACACTGGTTAGATCCACCCCATAGAAAGCAACCAGACACCCAGCTGTAATCAAAGAATACAGAAGAAGGACCTGGATGATCCGTGACAGAAAAAGAGTGCGCATACCGAAAACACACATAGCCCAATACTATGTCACAATCCACACTCCAAATCCTCGCCAACCTGAACCTCATGTTGGAGGACAAGATTGCTGCCATTGCATTAGAGTTCACCACGCTGACAAAACAAAATCAACAACTCTACAACGGATGTGTCAAGGAGCAGAAGAAGACTGCCACCCTACTGAAAGACATTGCTGTGCTAGAACAAACAGTGAGCAATCTAAATAGCACAGCTGCTGCCGGAGGGAAAGCCACAAGGAAAGTAGAAGTCTTTGTGGATCCCAGAGATTATGAAGGATCAGTCGCCAAGTTTGAGGAATGGTGGGCCAAGATCAAAGCATGGCTCCATACCAACCAGTCTACCATTCTCCCGAAGAGTTATGAAGCGGTGACAGCAGTCTTATCCCAATTGAAAGGACCAAAGGCCAGACCCTTCACCCAGACACGCCTTCAACGGGGCCAAGTATATACCTGGAATGAGCTTGTCCAAGAAATGGAAAGCCTCTTTCGCTCCGTAAACCAGAAGGACTGGGCTGTCACCCAACTCGAGCAATTATGACAAGAAACCCTTTGAACTGATGACTTCTTGGTTCGCTGGGAAGCGCTTTATCAGATGGCCGGGATCAATGACAGTCACACCATCCAGCTACTCGAGAGGAATACAGCCTGACACATCATCCTTCAGATCTTCAAAGAAGGAGCTCGAAAGTCCACACTGGCAGACTACCTTCAAAATATCCAAGATGTAGGTTGTGCCATGGAAGCCCTCATGTTCATCAGGAGGTGACCTCAGGGTTACCAACCCCATGGAGATCGTATGGAGGTAGACCAATTTGAAGAAATGGATGAAGAAGACATATTCGCCATCAAGGGAAACATCGCCAAGTGTTTCAACTGCAAAGGCATGGGGCACATAGCCCGAAACTGCAAAAAGCCAAAGAACCAGTGTCTGGAGTGCCATTTCCATGGCAGAGAACATCACATACGCTGCAAGAGAAGACAGGCATGAAGAATTACCCTAGCACCTGATGAAGCAAGAGCTGCGCTGGTAGAAGAACAGGATTTTCCCAATGCTGAGAAAGAGCAGAAGGGAAAAGGCAGAGCCTAGGAGACAATCTGGGTGTCTCACAGGCTAATAATTATCTCTTGGTGGAACTAACAAAGCTTGTAACCGCACTGACGACTCTAGTATCTAACATAGCCGGTCTAGGGGGGTCTCCTCACAAGTCCAGCAGGGACCAAGATACTAAACCTGTGCTTAATTCCCCAAACTCCACCACTGAAACCCCAGAAACTCTGAAGATGTATACGAGGGTAATCCATAAAGGAAAAGAGATAAAACTAATGATACAAATTAAGCCCTCAACTGAAGGATGATATATAGAAGCAGAGGTGTTGATCGACAGCAGAGCTAACCTGATGCTCATCAATCAGGATTTCATACGAAAAAACTGTATCCCCACACTAACTGCTTTTTGGACTATTATAGTGCACAATGCTGATGGGTCTGAGAATGCCAGAGGAAGGATTACGAAGGAAGTAGAGGTGTACTGCAGCATCAATGGACACTGAGAACTCCTCTGGGTGTACATATCGAATATTGGAAATAATGACATTATACTAGGATATCCATGACTCTGAGATCACAACCCCTGAATTAATTGGAAGACCAGCCAAGTCAACTTTGCGGATTGTCCTGAAACTTGTAACTATCAAAAGGACACCCGCACTGTCCATGAACAAGAAGTTGAAGAAATAGTGTATGCTGAACAGAGGAGTTGGAGTAAGGAGAGCCAGACCACATCACAACCCAAGGAGGCTCTACAACTCATGCCAAAAGAGTACCATTGGTATCAATGGGTTTTCTCACAGAAAGAATCAGAACAGATGCTGCTATGAAAACCCTGGGATCATGCAATTGAACTAAAGGACTTCTTTAAGCTGAAGAAGGGGTGGATTATCCCTCTAAGTCCAGTGGAACAGAAAGAAGTTGAAGACTTTGTTGACAATCAGCTATGTAAAGGATACATCTGACCCTTGAAGTCTGAGCAGACATCCCCTGTGTTCTTCATTCCCAAGAAAGACAGAAGGAAGAGAATGGTCCAGGACTATCAATACCTAAACAAGCACACTGTCCACAACAACTATCCTCTCCCCCTCATCTCCTAACTCATCGATAAACTAAAAGAAGCAAAGATCTTCACCAAGATGGATCTCCAGTGGGGTTACAACAATGTCCAGATCAAGGAAGGAGATGAATGGAAGGCAGCCTTCGTCTGTCATAAAGGGGTCTATGAACCCATGGTGATGTTCTTTGGACTTTGCAACTCACCTGCCACCTTCCAGACCATGATGAACGATCTGTTTTCAGACATGCCTGACGTGGTGGTCTATATCAATGACCTACTGATCTTTTCTTGAGACAATGACCAGCGAGCCCATGAGCGAAAGATATCAGAAGTGCTGGAATGGTTAGAAAGAAATGACCTATTTGTCAAACCCAAGAAATGCACCTTTTCCACCACAATGGTAGAATTCCTCAGAATGATAGTCAGTCCAGATGGGATTTGGATGGACCCCAGAAAAGTGAAAGCAGTCATGGACTGGCCCTCGCCAACTACCTTACATCAGACCAGGGCTTTTCTCGGCCTTGCAAACTTCTACTGACGCTTCATCAAAGACTATGCTCACATAGCCCGACCCCTTCACGATCTAACAAAGAAGGGACTCACCTTTGAATGGACGAGGGAGTGCAAATCGGCCTTTCAAGAATTGAAGCAATGGTTCACCACCATGCCAGTGTTAGCATACCCAGACAATAACTGTCGCTATCGACTGGAGAGTGACGCCAGTAATAGCGCAGTTGGGGCAGTACTATCAGTGCAAAAAGAAGATTGATGGCATCTGGTTGCCTTCTTGTCCCACTTCATGAAGCCTGAACAGCACAATTATCCCATTGCCAACAAAGAAATGTTAAGCGTAATCTTGGCGTTGGAAGGCTGGAGACACTACCTAGAAGGCACTCGCTACGAGTTTGAAATATGGAATGACCATCAGAATCTTGCCTGGTTCATGACACAACAGGATCTAAATCGATGACAGGCACGATGGGCCCAATACCTATCTCGCTTCAATTTCAAATGGTGCCATAAAGTGGGGGCCCTGATGACAAAGGCAGATGCCCTATCTTGACAATTGGATGTGATTAGTAGCAGTGAAGAAGACAACAAGGCTGTACTGGTGATACCCCCAGAGTGAATACAGCAAATAGGAAAGGATGAAGAGGTGTTGGAAGTGGTGACCCCTGGAGACAAGCTCACTGACAAAGTCTCACACAGGATGATATGACTCCCTGAAGCCACCCTCAAGAAGTTAATGGCTCAGGGGTATACCATCAAAGATTGAGTGCTAAAGAAGGGTGATTGGACTTACGTACCCCCTGATCTATGCACAAGGATCATTACGCTCCACCATGACCATGTGGTTAGTGGCCATCCCAGGGTGCACCGAATGTTAGAGCTCCTCGCCCGATCCTATGTCTGGACAGGGATGCGAAAAGATGTTGAGAAGTATGTGCAGGCTTGTACCTGCTGCGCCCAGGCGAAGCCAAGCAATCAACCACTGCAAGGGGAGCTCCAACCCCTACCAGTTCCAAATGGTCCCTGGAAGGACATCTCGGCGGACTTTATTACAGACTTGTCCCCAGCAGAGGGATATGACACAATCCTTACAGTTGTAGACCGGTTTTCAAAAGAGGTAGAATTGATCCCCTGCACAAAGACATGCATTGCAGCTGGTCTCGCAGATTTATACTTAACCCATGTCTGGAAGCACCACAGACTTCCCTGGTCCATTGTCTCCAACCACGGACCCCAGTTTGCTGCCACATTAATGACTTCCCTATGTGCACAGTTAGGAATTTCAGTAAAACAATCCACAGCTCATCACCCACAGATGGATGGGCAGATGGAGCAAGTAAATAGAGAGGTTGGTTCTTACCTGCGACTATATTGTGCTGAACGACAGAATGACTGGGCACAATGGCTGTCCCTGGCCCAATTCTCCCTGAATGCAAAGCAGTCCTCTGCTTCCAAATTCTCCCCTTTCCAGGTCACATGCACATACCAACCCTGGATGGGGATAGAGCCTTGCAAATCCAAATCCCCCACTGCCTCGGTGTTAGCACTAGATTACCAGACTGTAATCCAACAGACAAAGGAAAATCTATCCAGGGCCTGAGATTATATGGAAAGTACTGGAAACATGCACCGCACACCTGCCCCTTCGTATGCCACCAGGGATCGTGTTTGGCTCACGACCGACAACCTAACATTACCTTTTCCCTGTTGCAAGCTCAACAACTGCTGGATCGGCCCCTTCCCCATTATCACTATGAAAGGGCCCAATGCAGTTCACCTCTGACTCCCCTCCTACATCTGCATTCATCCAGTGGTCAATATCTCTTGCACAAAGCCTTACACTCCACCCCTACCTTTGCAACCTGATCCTCGGCCTGGCCCCATGCTCGTCACAGATGGACACGATACAGAATACAAAGTCAACTTCATTATTGACTCACAACCTCAGGGCTGCAGAATCCAATACCTCGTCCACTGGAAGAGTTACTCTGATGATGACCACACATGGGAGCCAGCATCTCATCTCACTCATTGCCCTGCAGCTCTCCATGACTTCCATTGCGCTTACCCTGCCATGCCTCGGCCCATCACCCATTCAGTCTTTGCTGCTATCTTCTCATGAGCACCTCCCTTTACTCACCCGGAGGTTGAGCTTTAGCAGGGGGGTAGTGTTACAACCTTACTCGCACCCCTATCTTTTTCCTTCCTTTCCAGGCTCTATTCCCCTATTTCAGTACTGATATTTGGTTGGCCCCACTCGCTAATAGCATTCACACACCACACGATGGCTGCACCAAGCTGTGATTACCTTAGTAAGCGGTCCAGACATCCTTACACAGCCCCATGACATCATCATCGCACCATATCACACCATAATGGTGCAATCTCGTGTCATCAGTGCCTGGGCTGTGCAAGGCAGTGCAGTGACTTCCCATGACTCGTTCCCGGCCAGTGGCATAAGCCCCTCATTCCCATGTCTGCCCTAAAGCACCTGTAAGTAGTAATAGGATATCAATACATACAAACAAGCTGTAAATGTATATAAGGCTGGCAATTCAGCCCCAAGGTCCTTATTTGAGTTATCTTGGGTTTTCCCCTTAGTCCTCAGTCAATGCCTGGGTTCCCTTTAGCTCTAGTCACCCACCCCTCTCCTTGCTGTCCTACAGCTCACTAGCAGCCCCACCTAAGGGTTGTTTCACACTGCCTCCCAGGTGGAATACTTGGGCATGATCCTTTTGAAAGGGCAGATTACCATGGATCCAGTCAAAATCAAGAGGATCTCCAACTGGCCAATTTCTTCCTCAGTCAAAGAAGTATGCTCCTTCCTGGGATTTGCCAACTTTTACCAGCAGTTTGTTCCCTCCTACTTGAACATCGCTGCCCCCCTTCTTCTCCTCACCTAAAAAAACCACCCTTGGGAATAGACCCCTCTCCAACAATTTGCCTTCAATTCCCTAAAAGATCACTTTATCTCCAAACCAGTCCTTGCTATGCCTGACACCACTCACTCCTTCACCATCTCCACCAATGCCTCTAAGGTTGCCACCAGAGGAGTTCTGCTGCAAGCAGACTCCAATGATGACTTCAAACCCTGTGCCTATATCTCCCAATCCTTCTCTTTGGCAAAATGTAACTATGATATCTTCAACCATAAACTCCTCACCATTATTCATGCCCTAAAAACATGGTGATAGTATCTTCTAGGCTCCCTCTTCCAGGTGCTAGTTGAAACAACTTGAGCCTGAGCTGTCAAGCCTAGGGCTAGTAGTGGCAAATGCCAATAGCAATGGTGAGAGTTGCAATGTGTCTTCAAGGGGAGCCTTGCTGTCATGGGTCTTACTGGTCATACAATATGAGTGGGGAAGGCAATAGGCATTTATACAGCAGCCAGTTGATAGCCTCCAAAACCCTAGTGGTGTAGTGGCATTGTGGGAGTAGGCCTAAGGTACTAGTGGCCACTACCCATCAATGATAGACTGGGGTCTAGGAGGATAGCAGCTGGGATTTATATATTGTTACAGGATTTGTATGTATTTGTACACTATTACTACATATGGTCCATTAAGGGCTGGCTTAGTTACTGTATATGGTTTGCAGAGTCCATGGGTCTCTGTAGATCAAGGGGAGTCTTGGTCTGTGTGAGCAAGATGATGCTCATGGCTATACTCTAGGCAGTGTGGGGCTGTGTGATGCTATGCATGGCTATGCAGCATAAGGTGTAACCCATGGTCTAGGGTTGTGTGGGTGAATGGCCATTGGTCAGGAGTCTGTATGAGTCATACTGGTGTCTATGTGCATATATCACTATAGGTTGAGGGACTAGGGTGGTATGATGGCAAGCAATTGTATGACTATGGTGCAATATGGCATGATGTGGGACTGTGGAGTGAGACTGGGAAGTATGGAGTGCCAAAGGCGATGTCAGGGCTAAGGGTGCAATGTGGTGACTGTTACGCTCATGGCTATGCTACATTCCATTCTTTCCTACATCTCCTTCTTTAGCCACTTTCACCCCTGCCACAGTGCCACAACTTGGTGTTGCCCGAGTCCTATTCTCACACTGGTTAGCACAGTATCCGCAGCATTCCAGGCACCAGACCATGGTAGAGTAAAGACCCAATTACCCGGATACTGATGCCACCCACAGCACTTGGGCAATCTGCAGTTGCAATGGCGCCTTATGTTGCCACCCGGTTGCACACCAATAGCGATACTTGCGCATCACACGCCATAGTATACCATCCTTTCCCACTTCAATGGCATAAACCTCACGATGGCACCATCACTCATCACCCTTTCCCACTCCAGTAGCGTTTAGCCCACAGCATTGCCTCCCTCACATGGACCAGGCCAGTTTTCATCTTGCACTTCCATATTTAGTAACCATGCCTGCCCTTAGCTAGTTTAGGCTCCGCTTGAATCTGGTTTGTGATAGTATATAAGACCGCCTGTACTATGTTGGAGCCCCAATCAATTCTTCTTGGGTCTTCCCTTACAAGGCACCCGCTTATAAGGAGATTGGTCCACTTGTTCCTTTTGCTTCACTTTTGCTACACGCCTCCTAGTGCCTTGCACCCAAGGTTGTTTCATTAAGAATTGATTCTCCTCTTCGCTGCTGTCACCCATCCGACCGCCCCGAAGGCCCCACCCATCACCACCTTCATGTTATCAGTAAGCAGAGTTGAACCTGCATCCCCCTTGTTGATGTGGAAGGACACTAGTGAACGCTATACGTGCCAAGTCGGCCCCTGCTGTTGTAGTTGGCAGCTCAACAGGCGGACAGTGTCTAGTAGTTGCCCCTCACCCAGTTTGTCCCATCAACCTCAACCTTTTTGCCACTGTCGCTTCCCGCTTTGAAGCAGATGCTGCTGCTGCTGCTGAGAGAGAGCAGAGAGAGCTGTGGGAAGAGATTGACCAAGCCATAGCAGATTTTGCCATGAGGTCAAGGGCATCAGATATGCCCACACTTGCTTATCCCCCATCCCCGTCGCTGACATTGACCCAAACAACTTCATTCCTCCCACACCACCTATCCCATCACCATCTACCCTGCGCTGCCTCATTGCCAAGGCTGAAGAGCAAACCCGCCGCTATGCTGAGTATTGTGCTCGCATAGAGGCCCAGCTTGCCACACCCCTTCCCCTTTCGCCAGATTACCACGCCTGCTGTAGGCTGGATCGCCTTCGCCACCCCTTCCGCTTCCCACCATTCCACTTGCACCTGAGACAGTCTGGGACATCTGGTACCGTACTGGTGTGCAATCTCAACAAGCCAGGCCATCT
Organism: Tylopilus aff. callainus; assembly: GCA_038093995.1. Taxonomy (NCBI): domain Eukaryota; kingdom Fungi; phylum Basidiomycota; class Agaricomycetes; order Boletales; family Boletaceae; genus Tylopilus; species Tylopilus aff. callainus. The sequence continues at coordinate 7,473 of JBBPTI010000148.1, read as the reverse complement.
CTGCCCAAGAAACCTTCTGCGGCAGCCCAGCAAGTTCCTCTAGCTTTTCTTTTTGTACTTACTTGCCTTTGCCTTTTGCCCTTCTTAGTATTAGCCTTCTTTTCCAAGGATGTTCCCACTTTTCTTCTGGTACTCCCTTTTAGCCTCTTGTTTTATTTCTTTCTTGTTACTTATGTTTTGCATCTATTGTCTTTTCACTCGTGTTCAGTTTGATCACAATACCCTTTTAATTTCTTTACAGTTACCTACAGGTGAATACTCCCTCATCATCTCCACCCCCACCGGCACATGAGGCTGTAACTTCTGCTATGAGAACACCCCTACCAACTGGGCTGAGTCAGCACCCCAGGAAGATTGGTAGACCCTTCACAATCTATACTTTGAACTAAAGTTCCTGGCTCCAGTTATAGGGGGATTACTTAGCAAGCCAAGAGAACACTGCATGCATCCTGAAGGAAGAGTAATCAGGATCCTCAATAGGCCGCATCCAGGAGACTATCGAGATCAGAAGACCATAGTCCATGCAAGACCTCTAGTGCCACTCCCATTTGAAAGGCCCAGCCACAGCTGGTATAAGAAACACAAGGCGCCAGTAATCAAGAAAGAAGTCTGCTTTTAGTATGTCGCAGGTACTCCTCAATACCATCGCAGACCCCACTATTCCACTACTGGACAAACTCGCTGCCATTGTGGCCAAGTTCACCACTGTCACCACTCAGAATATCCAACTCACTCAATCGCTGCACACATCCAACAATGAGATTATCTGTCTCAAGCAGCTAGTGATGGTAGGACAAGGCATGGTAGCCACTCTCCAGGGCCAGATCACCGCAGTGGGCCCTCCAGGTACCTTGAAGAAAGTTGAGCTATTCACAGATCTGGGCAAATATGATGGATCAATAGCCAAATTTGAAGAATGGTGGGCCAAGATGAAAGCATGGCTCTGCATCAACGCACACGTCACCCCTGCTGGAAGTTATGAAGTGGTTGTGGCAGTACTCTCCTGGCTCAAAGGACCTAAAGCTGGCCCATTCACGCAAACATGCCTAGCCTGAGGCAATGCATACTTGTGGAAGAACTGCAAGGCCGAAATTGAGGGCCTCTTCCATGCAGCTAACCAAAAGGATTGGGCCTGCCACCAGCTAGAAGAGTTCAAGCAGCAGAACATGTGGACTAATGACTTTTTAGTCCGCTGGGAAGCTCTATACCAGCAAGCACAGATTGATGACACCCATATGGTTCGGCTCCTGGAACAGAACACAGCATGCCACATCATTTTACAGATCTTCAAGGAAGGAAAGTGCCAGGACAAGCCAGCGCTCTATTTGGACAATATTAGGAAGACTGGATGCGCCATGGAAGCGCTCAGCTTCATCAGGGGGTATGAAAGGAAGGCCCCTGTGAGGATTAGCAGTCAAGGGCTAGTGTGGGAAAACCTTGAAGAAGATGTATTCGCCCTCCCAAGCAGCGACACCCACGCCAAGTGCTTTAATTGCAAGCAAACCGGCCACAGAATTCAAGAATGCCAGAAGCCAAAGATAAACCAATGCCCAGCCTGTAAGTTTGTTCATGGTGGGCACAGCACTTATTGCACCAAAAGGAAAACACTGTGGAGGATACTGCTAGCAGAATATGAAGAACCCATGGGCTTGGAAGCCCCAGTAAGGATTGCCGAGTTGGCAAAAGAAATATGCAAGAGGAACAACCCGGAGATGGGTTTGGATTTTTCAATCGAAGGATCCCAGATGAAGGGAAAAGGCAGGGCCTAAGGAATGCATCGGGTGTTCCAAAGGCCAGTAAGACTCAAACCAAGCGTGCCCCTATCACCCATGTTATCATTTCTAAAGACTGAGAATGGTGTATTCCCCTTAGATTGCCCGGTCTAGAGGAGCCTGCTTCCCAGCAGCTTGGTGGCAACTGTGAACCAAATGCCGTGCTTAATTCCTCTAACAAGTATACTCTCCTCCATGCACACCAAGAAACCTTGACATTACCCCTGCAGATTCACATACTGGGGCAACAAAAGTGAAAAGAGATACTCATGCAGGTATAGATCAAGACCCACACTGGCAACTTCATACCAGCATCCGCCCTGCTCGACAGTGGTGCCCAATCCTCCTTTATACACTGAGAGTACGTCTGCCAAAACCGTATCCCTACTGAAGAACTCCCACAGCCCATATATGTGTACAACGCCAATGGGACCCCAAATAAAATGGGACCGGTTACCCATGCGGCCACCGTTCTATTGGAATACCAGGGTCATGTGGAAAAGACCCAGGTTGAGGTAACAGACTTAGGAAGCAAGGATCTGATTCTTGGATATATGTGGCTAAAAGAGCACAATCCACAGATCAACTGGAAAACCGGTAAAGTGTCTATGCCAGAATGCCTGGAGCTATGCAACTACTCTGGAGTATCGCGGGTCATCCGCAGGGCTGAAGAATTAGAAGTCTGGGTTGCTGAGGAGCAGCAGTCTACCAGACAAAAGCAAGAAGGAAAAACTCCACAGGAGTTAGTATCCCCGGTATACCACCACTACCTCAAGACCTTTGAGCAAAAGGAGTCCGAACAGATGCTGATTCGAAAGCCATGGGACCACACCATTGAGCTAAAAGACACCTTTGTTCCCAGGAAGGGTCGCAACATCCCCCTTAGCCCCCAGGAGCAGAAGGAAGTCGACGACTTTGTAGATAAACAACTGGCCAAAGGGTATATCCGGCCATCGAAGTCAGAACAGACTTCTCTGGTGTTCTTCATGCCAAAGAAGGATGGCCGGAAGCACATGGTACAAGACTACAGGTACCTCAATGAGCACACAGTCCACAATAACTACCCACTCCCACTCATTGCCCAATTAATCGACAAACTCCACACTGTGTGCCTTTTTACCAAGATGGACCTCTGATGGGGCTACAACAATGTCCGGATAAAGGAAGGAGATGAATGGAAGGCCGCCTTCACTTGCCACCATGGCGCATTTGAGCTGCTAGTGATGTTCTTTGGCTTATGCAATTCGCTGGCCACATTCCAAACCATGATGAATGACATCTTTGCCGACATGGCCAAAAATGTCATGGTATATATCGATGACCTCCTTATCTTCACCCCCACTGGTGATCGGAAGGCCCATGAGGCCATAGTTCTAGAAGTTCTAAGACGGTTAGAAGAAAATGACCTCTTCATCAAGCCAGAAAAGTGCATCTTCGGAATTAAGGAATTAGAATTCTTAGGAATGATCATAGGGGTAAATGGGGTAAGCATGGACCCAAGCAAGGTTACTGCCATAAAGGAATGGCCGGTCCCCACCACAGTGCAAGGGGTGTGGGCCTTTTTAGGCATGGCCAACTTCTACCACCACTTCATACAGGACTTCACCCATACCGCATGGCTGCTCCATGACCTAACAAAGAAGGATGAACCCTTCTGCTGGACTGATCAGCACCAGGCAGCCTTTGACTGCCTCAAAGAGGCCTTCACCACCACCCCAGTCCTAGCCTACCCAGATCATAACAAGAAATACCAACTCAAGTGCGACGCCTCCTCCTACACAACCGGGGGGGTTTTATTGGTCAAAGAAGATGAAAGATGGCACCCCGTAGCCTATGCTTCGCATGCAATGATGCCGGAGGAGCACAACTACCCCATAGCTGATAAGGAGATGCTGAGTGTGATTAGAGGATTAGAGGACTGGCGACACTATCTGGAAGGGGCCAAATAGCAGTTCAAGGTATGGAATGACCACGAGAATCTTAAGTGGTTCATGACCCGGCAAAACCTCAATCGATGACAAGCCTGTTGGGCGCAGTATCTCTTCTGTTTTAACTTCCAGTGGTGCCATAAGGCCAGAACAACCATGGGCAAGGCCGACGCACTATCACAGAAAGAAGACTTAGCAGTCAGGGATGCAGAGGACAACCATGACATGGTGGTAATTTCCCCCAAGCAAATATGGGTATGATAAACAAAGGGTAAGGGGCCTGAGGTTGGAAAAGAAGAAATGACTGAGGAAGCCATGGTCCTTCACCATTCCAGTGATCGGTTGACAAATCAGATCTTGCACAAGACCATCAAGCTTCCCCATCTGGTGCAAAAGAGGCTGGAAGGGCAAGGATATCACATTGAGGATGAATGTAGGATGAAAGACAGCAAAGTGTACGTGCCACCGGCCTATTGGCCTGAAGTGCTCCGCCTCCACCATAATGCGCCAGTGGCTGGCCATCCCAGAGTAGCATGGACTATAGAACTGCTATACTGACACTACAACTGGGCCTCATTGCCCAAGGATGCCACCGACTATGTGAAGAGATGCCCGAGGTGCACACAAGTCAAACCATCTAACAAACCTCCTGCAGGGCCCCTCCAGCCACTACCCATACCATCAGGGCCCTAGCAAGACATCTCCATAGATTTCATCACTGGCCTTCCCCTTTCCAACTCCTACACAGCAATACTGACCATCGTTGACCACTTCTCCAAAGCGGTCGAGCTTGTCCCTTGTGATACCACCTGCACCTTCCTTGATCTTGCTGACGTCTACTTGCATCACGTCTGGAAGCACCACGGCCTCCCAAAATCCATTGTCTCAGATTGGAGTCCACAGTTCGCATCACACCTCATGACAGATCTTTGCCACCAACTCCAAATCAACCAATGCCTCTCTACCGCATTTCACCTGCAGACTGATGGACAAACTGAATGGATGAACCGCGAGGTAGGGCAATACCTCTGGACTTATTGTGCAGATCACCCAGACTCTTGAAGTGATTGGCTTCCACTTGTGCAATTCACCATCAACTCCAGGGTATCGTCCACCTCTGGCAAGTCTCCTTTCCAGCTCACCCATACCTACGCCCCAGTTCTTGGTATTGAACCAACCATTACTCATTCCTCTACTGCCAATAACCTTGCCAATCAGTACACTGATCACCTGGCAGAAGCCTGAGAATGACTTCACACCTCACAAGATACAATGAAGCGAGCAGCCGCTGGTAAGCATTCTCTGGCCCCCTCCTACTCAATTGGGGATAAGGTTTGGCTCTCTACCAAGCATCTTTCCATTCCGGGGTTGCCTAAGTTAACCGATCACTGGATTGGGCCATTCCCCATCATCGGTCTCATCAGTCCAAACACAGTCTGCCTCGACCTTCCCGCCTCCTATCATATTCACCCTGTCCTGAATGTCTCACGGGTTAAGCCCTTCATAGCCCCGCTCCCCGGTCAGCACCCTCCTACCCCCAATCCCTCTTCCCTGGCTGCTGACCCCGCTACCCTTGAATACAAGGTTGAGTATATAGTCGACTCCTGCTTGGCTGGCCACGGCCTTCAGTATTTGGTTCATTGGAAGGGGTATAATATCTCTGAATGCACTTGGGAACCCTATTCCAATCTTGCTAACTCCCCTGATGCCCTCGCCACCTTCCACCATGCCCACCCTTCTGCCCCTCATCCTGTCTCTCACTCTGCCATTCGTGCTATTTTCTCTGCTGCCCATCTGGAATCTGGGCCTTAAGGAGGGGGACGTGTTATGCTCATGGCTATGCTACATTCCATTCTTTCCTACATCTTCTTCTTTAGCTGCTTTCATCCCCGCCACAGTGCCGTGACTTGGTGTTGCCCGAGTCCTATTCTCATACTGGTTAGCACAGTATCCACAGCATTCTGGGCACCAGACCATGGTAGAGTAAAGACCCAATTACCTGGATACTGATGCCACCCGCAGCACTTAGGCAATCTGCAGTTGCAATGGCGCCTTATGTTGCCACCCGGTTGCATGCCAATAGCGATACTTGTGCATCACACGCCATAGTATACCATCCTTTCCCACTTCAATGGCATAAACCTCACGATGGCACCATCACTCATCACCCTTTCCCACTCCAGTAGCGTTTAGCCTGCAGCATTGCCTCCCTCACATGAACCAGGCCAGTTTTCATCTCACACTTCCATATTTAGTAACCATGCCTGCCCTTAGCTAGTTTAGGCTCCGCTTGAATCTGGTTTGTGATAGTATATAAGACCGCCTGTACTATGTTGGAGCCCCAATCAATTCTTCTTGGGTCTTCCCTTACAAGGCACCCGCTTATAAGGAGATTGGTCCACTTGTTCCTTTTGCTTCACTTTCACTACACGCCTCCTAGTGCCTTGTACCCGAGGTCATTTCAGTGACAATGCCATGGGTGTGTCTAAGGAGCAGGGGCCATTGCTAAGGGTCATACCATAAGTTGTGAGCCATGTAGCTGTGAGGTCATGGTGCATGTGCCAGGCAACTGTGAAGGAGCTGGGGTCTGTATCTTGAGTGACTGAGTGGCTACGAATGCTGTCATCTGTCATTAGAGTCTAGGCCTTGTCTATAAGGCACAAGGGCTGTATCAAATGGCTGTGCAAAGGTCTGGATTGTATTATGTGCAGGGTCATGTGACTGGTGTGAGACTGTGCTGCAAGGCATCACTAATAGATTGTGTATTATGTGACCATGGGACTATGGATCACATGCAGGAAGCCATAGTGGAAATGAAGGCAAGTGGCAACTGTGGAATGATGAGGGGGTGAGGAGCACTTATCGTAGGGCATTGTAGGATGGTGGAATTGTAGCAAGGGAGTGTGAGCAACTGAGCTAAGGGCCAAAGTGAAGGAAAAAGAGTAGCGAGGGCCCATGCATAGCATTGAGTACAGTGTGATTGTAATATCTTACCCCTATTTCCTCCTCCTGCTCTCATCTTTTCCAACAGATCTCTTGTGGTCTCATCACTGACCTTTCCCTCTCATCTGGCTTTGATAGCTTATTGGTTGTGGTCAACCATGGGCTTACAAAGGGGGTAATCCTTTGTCCTATCACCAAAACTGTCATTGCAGAAGGGATCACCCTTCTTTTCCTAGTCAAAGTATACTTGAAGTTTGGCTTATACAACAAGATTATTTCTGACCAAGGCCCACAGTTCACCTTGAACTTTGCTAGAGAACTTGGGAAACTCCTGCAGTACAACCTAGCCCTATCTACTGCTTACCACCCACAAACTGATGGTAAAACTGAATGAGTAAACCAAGAAATTGAGACCTACCTCCATATCTTTTGTGGAAACAACCCCACCCAATGATTGGACCTCATTCCTTTTGCAGAATTCACTCATAACCACTGCCCCCATTCTGTCACTAACCAATCCCAATTCTACCTCATGATGGAATATGAACCTCAGCCCCTCCCCACTATCACATCCCTTTCTCCCCTTCCTGCCCTTGAGAAACATATTGCCAAACTAAATGTAGCCAGAAATGAAGCCCTAGTGGCCCATGACTTACAGTGAGCAACAAAACTGTTGCAATATCTAACCCCAACACAGTGTGCAAAGCGCACCGCAATCACCCCTGGGAATTTCGCTTAGCTGTAGTAGAGACAAACAAAGTACAAACAAAGAGCTACAAAACCATCTCTTGATCATGTGATTTGGCCTAGTGGCTATGGAGATATGGCCA